>CATIWK010057306.1:0-10828 GCA_949634005.1 Mallotus japonicus | reverse complement strand
CTGTAAAAAGAATGAACTTTGAACGAGGAAACAAAAGTTGCTTGTATTGAATTGTTTGTATTTGGAAACAATATTTGAGATGGGATTCAGTTAAAATATATATTTAAGAAATGGAGATTTAAGAGAAAGGTTTTTTTATTTTATTCAGTTGAGTTACTTGAGAAGAAACAAGAAAAAGCCGCCTCTGACTTGACAGGGAGGTGAACCTGTTGAATGTAGCGATCAATACACTTCATCCCAACAGTTATTAGTTAAATTTTATGTTTAATTATTGGTCGAATTACAATATATTTTGTATAATTTATTCTTTATATTATATCACTTAAATGGAAAAATTTTTAATTATTGAATGAAACTTATATAATATAAAATTGAAAATTTAATCTTACATTATAATTATTTTTATAATTAGATTTCACTGATTAATACAGAAATAATTTATTCCATTCTTTTTCAGAGCCTATGCTGCCATGTAAGGTATAAATTTGTATTCTCTATTTTAGTGTGTTGAATCAAAACGCATATTGGTGGACTACACACCACCACGTTGAATCAAAGGTTCAAGCAAGAAAAAAAAAATGTTCTGAAAATAAAGGAATAAGGAAGACCGAAGAATTCTATCACTAAGTCCAGATTCAGGATGGGAATACGTTACAGAAAGTTGGACTGGCAAATAAAACAACAAAAGAAGAAACACTAATTCCTATGATGTACAATTCATTTTTTAAGAACTAATTCCTATTATGTAATTTTTTTTTTTTTTTTGCTAAATGGAGAGATGATATGATTTAAATATTAGTGGACTATATAATAGAGAATAATTTTCCTTTTAAATTGACGACAACAGAATTTCAATTCTGCATCTCTTGATGCCTTTAGAGATGAGTTACTAATTAACTACTTCCTCCCTTTCTATTATGTAAAATTTTTTAAAGTAAAAGGAAATTAATTATATGTTTTTAACACAACGGATATTCTACAGTTATTTTATTTTTGATACTTTATTTTTATTTTGTATTTATCATTATAAGATAAAGGTGTTTTTCTTCATTTAATGGTAATTATAAATAAAATAAAATTTAAAGTAACCGTAAAATGTAACTTAATATAATAATTTAAAGTAAAAATATAATATAAATTTTTATATTAGTCTTATTTACATATTAATAATATACAAATCAAAAAAGTTTTATTACTAAGAAAATAGAAAATATTTTCTAAATTTTAGCTGATAATTTGGTATGGGATGGAAGATTAAATGTCTAACTATGGTGCGCGTACACACACAATTTGGCAAAACTAATATAATTTGATATATTATTTGCATTTTTATCATAATTGCAAATTGGTGATTTAAAAAAAAATAAAATAAAATGCACGTGGCATTTGAAGTGAAGTAGCTAATCTCTATTTTTATAAGTTCCACATCTATAACATCTAAATACATAGTTAGTTAGACCTCAAGTTATGTAAATTTTAAAACATATAAACTGAAAATAAAAAAAAATATTTAGTTTGTAAAAACTATGTTCAGTTCCTTCTTTATTTAGTTTTAAGCTTTCGTATGAATTAGGGACCATAATAAGGTTAGCAAATCCATCTCAAATGTTATTTTTTTAGTTTTTAATTTTTAACCAAATTATAATTGTGAAAAGTTTATAAATAATAAGTCAAGTTGAGATAATTTTCCCAAGATTTTAAGTTTTTATCAATTTGATATGTAATTATATGCTTAAATCATTTGATATGTATTTTTTTTAATAGGGAGGTATTATTTGATCGCTTTATCAATAAAAAATTAATTATATGCTTAAATCATTTAATTTACTTTTTTTAATAGGGAGGTATTATGCGATCACTTTATCGATAAAAAAAAAATTTAATTATATGCTTAAATCATTTGATGTTTTTTTTTTTTCAATAAAGATATCATATGGCGTAAACATGAATAGATTGTACAGTTGAGGGTAATTTACTCCTTTTTAAATTAACAATAATAAAAATCGAACTGTAACTTAAAATATTTTAAAGAGAAGTTATTAGTTGATTATTTTATTATTTTATGTGCTTTTAAAAACATAAATTTTTATCCTTTCAAAAAAAACCTAAATTATTACTTTAAGTTGCAAGTTGGGCTGCTGCAGCCGACTATAAAATACAAATTGGAGAGTTTCGACTATAAATGAATTGGCTGCGAGAATGAAGCATATCCCAACGACCATCACATGAGCAGATTGTGACAACTAATGAGGTTTGACCTCACCTGTTTCAATCGTTTCCTTATTGTTATTATTATTATTATTATAGTTCTATTTTCAGACCTTATAAGCAAATCTGAAATCTTACTGACATTGATCCAATAATTTTTAATTAACCCTATAACTTATCCATTAAGTCAAAAAAAATTGTTAAAAAAGTCAAAGAAAATATTTAATGATAAATTATTTATAAATTAGAAAATAAATAATAAAAAAATGTAAAAAAAAAAAGAGTGAGTAATTTAATTATTATTTTTTAGAACATGTTGAAGTATATAATACAAATTTTTTATATTAATAATTTATGAAATTAATTTCACCTAATTAAAAAAATAAATTAATTTTATATTATATAATTTGTATCACCTCTTTATTAATAAAAAATTAAAAACAAAAAACCCTTTCTGCTACACGTAAAAACCATTATTGTTAGTTTTGTTAATAGTTTTTTTTTTTTTTTTTTTTTTGCAAAAGGTACATACAATAATTTAATTAGGAAATCTAAATTATAATAATTCACAATAAAACACATGGAAAAAGTGAAAAATTTCTTTGAATTGGACCTATTTAGTTCATACTCTAGAAGTGAACTTGAAATCAGCATTGGAATAAAAGAGAATCAGAAATGAATCAAAATTTTAATATACACCATTTAGTTTACTACAAAATCAGAATAGGAATTATATATATATATATATATTCAAAATTGGAATTATGATTATCTGTTGTAAAAAAAATCATTTTTAAATTATGTATTAATATTTTCTAAAATATTGTTATAGTTTTTGAAAGTTATTATAAAATATCAATTATTTTAATAAATATTTTTAATTTTTTATTAAAATATTTTAATAATTATTTTTATTAATTTATATATTTTATTTCATAAATTTTATTAATATATGGCAATAATAAAATTATTAATAATATTTGATAAATTTATAATTAATTTGACTGTATTTTAATGGGAATAAAAATTCATTAGAGGATTTTTGTTCCCATTTCAAAAGATACATTTTAATTACTCAAATATTAGATACTGAAATTATTTATTCTAATTTTAATTCTTATATTTATTTATTATTATTATTTTTTAAACAAACAGATCCTCAAGCCCCCCTCCCCCAGCAAACATCTTCCAGTGGTCCATGACATTTTTGTTTCAAAGAGGCTGCAGAAATTTGACTTTCTGTAGAATTAGGGTGTGACGGAAGGAAGTTGTAAGTCTAGAATTAATTCTCCCACAGTCAGTATCAGCTCGACGTAAATGGACTGTACATTCATTGACAAGATGGGGTGCCTATCTTGTTTCAAATTCAAGTGATTTTTACAAAAATACCTATTTTTAGATCTAATTTTCAGTAAAATATCCATATTTTATAAAATATTACACCCGTGTTTAACTTTTATCAAAAATTAAGAAAAAAAAAACTTTTATCAAAAATTATGTGCGTACCCATTTTTTTCGTCACTTACATTTCCTTGCTTTTACATTTCCTTGTTGTACCGTATCCAAGAAATTTTGCGAAGAAAGATTGTGCGATTGCAGCGATTGGATTAACTATCATAATCTCTGGTCTCACCCTTCTATTCGATTCAAAAACCTCTGATCTCCGTCTCACCACCACCCTCGCCGCCGATCTCGTTGACTTAACCTTACTGCACAATGCCAAAGATAGAAACGCCTGTACTTTTATTCTATTAAACTTTAACAATCTGCACAATTTTTTTTATCTGTTTTTAATTTTGGTGATAATTGCAGTGTGTTTGGATGAAAGTTTGCTAGGTTACCATTTTTAAAGAGGATTTGGATCTGGCTCCAATAAATGGGTCCTTCACATGGAGGGTGGAGGCTAGTGCAATTCGATAGCGTCCTGTTCGCTTTGTAAAAAGACCATGTTAGGATCGTCACTTTATATGCAAAACCAAGTCTCTTTCGTTGGGATTCCTCTCAAAATCCTGGTAAGTTTGTGAAACTTTCAATTTGATTGAATTCTGTTTTAGTCAATTTTATTGTTTGGAATGTAAAAACAAACAGAAAAGAAAATGATACCAGAAATTGAAATGATTTTGTAAGAATTCAGATTTTTTCCCTTAATTTCTTAATTTCATCATGCAGATTTCTTTAACTGGAATAAAGTTAAGATACGATATTGTGATGGTGCATCTTTTGTTGGCCATCCTGAAAGGGAGTTTAAGGTGGGTAGCTTTTTAAATAACTTGCTAGTGTTCTGCTAGTTGCTATTTTGTTTTAATCTCAGGTGATGATTCCTTTTTGCCACAAAGTCTCATAGAGATGACTAGTAAGATTACGGCAGGAGTCAAAACCACTAAAACTAAGAAAAACGTCATATTTCCAAGAAGAGGAGGAAGAAGATGGGTTTAGAGAACATTGATTCTTTTTTTGATATTAAGTTTTTGGTTTTTGGTATATCATCATCCTCTTTTGAGCAATTTTTGTTTTTTCAACTGTACAACTCTTACATATCTTTTCTGTGAAATTAATCTGTGGTTTCATGTACACAGGAGTGGAACAGGTCTTTTTTTCACCTATGTACTTGTTTTTTTTTTATTTCATATTTTAAAAAAGGAGAGGAACATGTCTAGTTGGTACTACTGCTACACACTAATTTGGCCCCCTTTTTTTTTTTTTTGAACAACAGAAGAAATAGATTAAACCGAAGCAAAAGAAGAGTTACAAGCTAGGTCCTTGTGCAACAAGAGAGATAACTGAGGGTGCACATAGAAACCTTGATCAAGCATTAACAAACTATCCTGATTTTTTGTTAGCCAATCAGCAACACAGTTGGCTATTCTAGGAATATAAAAAACATGAATATTGGGTCTGTTTCTCATAACAGTTTTGATATCAGTAGCAACTACATCTATTTCCCAAGGGGCATTTCTTGATACAGTAGAGAGAACTTGCGTTGCAATAAGAGAATCAGTTTCAATAATAAACTGATGAGAGAAGAAGTTGATGGTAAATTTTATAGCTTCTCTAATAGCCATTACTTCAGCTTGAAGAGCTGAGTGGCAGTAGTAAGCTTTGGATAATAAATGCTTAATTTGTCCCCTGCTGTCCCTGCAGATGAATGCAAGCTTTCCTGTGTGGGTAGTTTTGCTAAACGAAGCATCATAATTGATTTTCAAAGTCCCTTCAGGTGGTGGTTTCCAAGAAGCTATTTGTCAGGGTTCTTCGAATGATTTATCTTGGCGTCTGAATCCATTAACCATGCTCTGTATGGACGTCCACCATTGACTGATCTTGGTTGCTATTTGAGTAGGATCGTCCATCTTTAGATTGAATATCAAATTATTTTGGGCCTTCCAAATGTGCCAGCAAACTCTTGCGATATAACTTAGATATCTGCCCACTAACTAGCGAATGAGCTAAACCCAGTTGAGCTTGGCATGTAGCCGATAGAACTTGCAAACCAAATTAGCTTGGAGTGATCACACAGGAATAGAAGATGCTTTAAAGATTCCGGATGTTATTGACATCGTTGGCAAGTGACTTGTCTATTGCAACCTATAGATGACAGCCCTTCACCAGTGGGAAGTGCATTTTTGGTACACCTCTAAATGAAATTCTTGATTTTTGGGGGGACCGATAGTGACCATATTGACTTCCAGAGGCTTGAGGTTGATCTTCTTTGCTCCATGGAAGTGGAGCTTTGTGAATTCGCTAGTTGGGATTTGTTTCAACAACAAGTAAGCTTTTTTAATCGAGTAGGATCCTATCTTTTTAAAATGCCAGATAAGCCTATCTTGGTCATTTCTGCTGGTGCATCGAAGGGGAATGCTCAGAATTGCTTTCTTTTCTTCAAGAGTAAACAGATTCGAGATGATAGTAGCATTCCATTGGCCACTTCTACAATCTATTAAGTCTCGAACTAAGTGGATGTTGCTTTCAATAGGTTTTGGGGAGAAAACTTGGAAGTCTAACAGAAGGGAAACCCATGGTTCTGTCCAGCAATTGATTTCAGCACCTGATTAAATGTTCCACCTATACCCTTTGCGAACAATATCCCTTCCATACAAAACACTACACCACAACCAAGAAGCCTTAAAACCCTGCTTAGCATTGAAAAAGTCAATAAAAGGATAATATAGACTTTTTAGAACCTTTGCACACAAGGAGTCCAGAGAGTGAACTAGTCTCCACCCTAATTTTCCCAATATGGTTTTGTTGAATAGCTCTAACTGATGGAAGCCCATGCCCCCATTATGTTTTGATTCTGTCATAACTGACCATCGAACCTAATGTATCTTCTTGTCATTTGGATTTTGAGACCACCAGAAATTGCGGATGGTTTTCTCAATTTCTTTAACAATACAGGCAAGTAATTTAAGAACAGACATGATGTAAGTCGAAAGAGATTGAATCACTGCCTTTATCAACACTTCTCTACCCGTTTGTGAGAGGAATTTGCTCTACCAAGAAAAATTTTTGCTTTTGGCCCTTTCTATAATAAAATCACAAAGAGATCTTCTAGTTTTACCCCAGGCTACAGGAAGGCCGAGATATTTGGTGGCATAGTTGGATTCTGTGATCTTGAAGAGGTCGCAAATGGCTTTTTTATCATATAAGCCAACATTTTTGCTAAAAAAGAATTCCAATTTTCTTAAGTTAAGCCTCAAACCTGATTCCTCCAAGAAATCATCAAGCACTCTTTTAATGGAGATAGACTCTGCAATATCTTCACCAAACAAAGTTGTATCATCAGCAAACATGGAATAAGTGAAAGCAGGGCAATACCGAGAGAGTTTGATGCCTTTTATCTTGCCTTGTAGTTGGTTGTTGATGAGAGATCTAGATAGAGCATCTACAAAAATTATGAATAAGTATGGGGATAATGGGTCCCCTTGGCGCAATCCATGATAGGGAGCAAAGTAATCAGTTTTGCCTCAATTGATTGAGACTGAGAATTTAACCGTAGTAATGCATTCCATGACCCAACTTGTCCAAGTCTCATGAAATCCGAGCTACTGCAGTATAACCTTCAAAAATGGCCATCGGACTTTATCAAAAGCCTTGGCTAAATCTAACTTGAGAGCGAAAAATCCCCTTTTACCTTTGAATTTGGTCTTAAGCGCTTGAACCACTTCATGATTTAGGACTATGTTATCCTGAATATTCCTGCCTTTTAACAAATGCCATTTGATTCGGGGAAATTAAGTAGGGGAGCCAGGGTCTTAATTGGTTAGAGAGGATTTTGGAGATGACTTTGTAAACAAAGTTACAACAGCTTATGGGGCTGAAGTCATCGAAAGTAGTAGGATGTTTTGTCTTGGGCACTAGTGCTATAGATGTATAATTCACATTTGCAGGCACCCTTGAGGTAGAGAATAAGTTTTTCACCATAAGAACTAAATCGTTTTCTACTGTATGCCAATGGTTCTAGAAGAAAGCTCCAGTAAACCCATCCGGGCAAGGGGATTTGAGTTTGCCCAAAGAGAAAGTAGCTTCCTTGATCTCATCTGAGGTTATTTCGCTAATTAAGGCTTGGTTCATCGTAGTAGATACTAGGTGAGGGACTGAAGCTAAGGATCGGTTCTGCTGGGGAAGCTCCTCAAACCCATAAATTTTTTTAAAATGGGACACTGCAGCAGCTTTGATCTGAGCCTCCTCTGTGACATCAGTAGTGAGAATTTTGTTAATATGGTTGAATTGCCTCCTTTGAATTACTGTGAGATGAAAGAATTTCGTATTCTTGTCACCTTCTCTTAGCAATTGGATATGAGCCCTTTGTTGCCAATGAATTTCTTCCTGAGCATATATTTTGTGCAACTCAGTTCTTAATCGAGCTTCTTCCTCCTTCTGCGTGCCATCATAATGCCCTGACAATACTAATTCAAGCTACAATTTTAAGGCTGCGATTTATAATTGCAGTTTCCACCCCTGTTACGAGTCCATTTACTAAGCTTCATTCTCAATAATTTCAACTTTTTCTCGAAGGGCGAGAGGTGAGGGGAGCGAGGGATAAGTTTTCCCTAGGCTAGTTCAACCACTTCCTTTCATTCTCGATCCAGGTCCCATTTTGCTTCATAGCGAAAGGGTCTGATTTTTTATTTTGACTTAGCTAAGAGAGTGAAGAGTAGTGGTCGGTGATCAGAGCCTATCTATGATTCGTGAAGAACTTGTGCATATTCAAACTTTGATCTCCATTCAGCATTACAGACTACTCAATCAAGTCGAGCTTGTATGTTCCTGTCACTTATTTGCTTGTTGTGCCAAGTGAAGGATCCACCTTTGTATCCCAGATCAACTAGCTGACAATCTTCCAAAAGATCTTTGAAAGGATTAAGTTGGGTTTGGGTTAGGAATTTTCCTCCCTTCTTTTCATGGCCAAACAGACACGCATTAAAGTCCCCCAAGAGAAGCCACGAAATATTTGCTCCTAGGCTTAAAGTGCGAATACTGTCCCAGACCTCCTTCCTTCGATCTCTACATAGGTCACCATACACACCAGTGAACATGCCAAAGTTCTTTATCTTCGATTAAGACATCTATAAAGTGCCGAGATAAATTTTGGATCTTTACCCCCCATTCATTGTTCCACCATAAACAAAGTCCTTCGAAGCTACCTGAAGGATTTACATACTCACCATTACTGTAACAGAGTTTAGATCGAAGGTTTTCCACGTGCCTCTGAGATTGTTTTGTTTCTATGAGAAAGACGATCTGAGGTTTGAACTTAATGATCATCTTGCTGACAGCTTTGACAGTAAGAGAGTTTCCCATGCCTCGGTAGTTCCATGAGAGGATCAACATGTTAATCACATTGATACAGACTTGTACGAAAATAGGTTATGCGGAAAGAAAAGGAATGCCAAAAAGAGGGAGAAGGGGAGAGGCAGAGAAGTTTTAAGATCTGAAGGAGTAAGTAAGAAAGGGTGATACGGTTGTTAGATCTGAAAACAGAAGCTCAACTTCAAAGGAAGAGAGCACAGAAAGCTATCGGACTTCTAAAAGGAAGCTCACCGGCGAGCACTATTAACTCTACTCCACAGAGAGAGTTATCTTGTCTTGAATTGCTACTTATCCATAATGAGACAATAATTTGGCCCCTGTGCTTCTATTTTTTATGGTTCATTTTTCAAAAAAGGAGTGGAACAGGTCTAGTTAGTACTACACACTAATTTGGCTCCTGTACTTCTATTTTTTAACATTAGTCCTTATATATATATATATATATATAAAACGATTGTTAATATTTTTATCATTAAACATGTCTAGTTGGTGCTACTGCTACACACTAATTTGGCCCTTGTGCTTCTATTTTTTTATGGTTCATTTTTCAAAAAAGGAGTGGAACAGGTCTAGTTGGTACTACACACTAATTTGGCTCCTGTTTTTCTATTTTTTAACATTAGTCCTTATATATATATATATATATATATATAACTATTGTTAATATTTTTATCATTAAATTGTTAATTTGAAATTCATATATAGCCTCGAAATTTTTTTATATTTTAGTCCCAGATCATTATGAATTAGATAGCCCAGTGATTTGATAATGGAAATATTTAATTGTAATAAATTGTATATTATTATTGAAAAATAAAAAGTTATATTTTGTTCAAAAAAAGTTGGATCTATATAAAAAAATAAGGAAAAAATAAAATAAAAAAAAAAGTGCAAAACATGTGTCATATCATTATATAAAATTTTTTAATATTATCCTAATATTTTCTAAATACTATTCGTATATGTTGAAAGTGCAAAACATGTGTCATATCATTACACAACATTTTTTAATATTATTCGAATATTTTCTGAATAGTATTCGTATATGTTGAAAGTGCAAAACATGTGTCATATCATTATGCAACATTTTTTAATATTATCCGAATATTTTCTGAATCTTATTCGTATACATGTGTCATATTCATTATTCAACATTTTTTAATATTATCCGTATATTTTCGGAATCTTATTCATATATGTTGAAAATGCAAAACATATTCATTATTCAACATTTTTAAATATTATCTGTATATTTTCGAATCTTATTCGTATATGTTGAAAATGCAAAACATGTGTCATATTCATTATTCAGTTATATACATATTTGAATATTATCCGTATATTTTTGGAATCTTATTTGCATATGCGAAAATGAAAAACATATGTTATATTCGTTATTCAGTTCAGTTATATACATTTTTAAATATTATCCGTATATTTGTGAAATATGATTCATATATGTTGAAAACAAAAAAACTAAGAATAAAAAAATAAAAAATTTTAAAAAATAAGGATAACAGAAAATAAGCAAAAATTAAAAAATTAAAAAATAAATATAAGGATAAAAGAAAAAATGAACAAACAAGGATAACGGAGAATAAGAAAAAAATAGATAAATAATAAAGAAAATAAATAGAAGGAAAAAAGAGAAAAATAAAAAAGATAAAATAAAATAAATAAATATTAAGAATTAAAAAAATAAGGATAACAGAGAAAAATAAAAAATAATAAAAATAAGGATAATAGAGAAAAAGAAAAAAATAAAAAGAGGGAAAAATAAAAATTTAAAAATAAGGATAGCAGAGAAAAAAGG
>CATIWK010057302.1:0-12942 GCA_949634005.1 Mallotus japonicus | reverse complement strand
ATGTTAAGTGGCGAGTGACAATTCATGTCCTATGCTGAATGGTTAAATGTTGGCTGACTAGACTTAGTAATGTTGATTGTTGAACAATCAACATTACTAAGTCTCAATCAACATTACTAAGTCTAATCAGCCAACATTTGACCATTCAGTATAAGACAAGAATTGTCACTCACCACTTAACAGAGAGTGACAAACAATTGCAGTTTATCTGTCAAATTAGGATAAACTGGGGCTCAATAGCTACATAAATAAAAGCATAGGGGCTCAATGCAATACAATAAAACGATAGGGGCTCAATAAAAGAAACCGCTATAGTTCAGGGGCTTAAAAATGGATTTTGCCATATTTTTATTATTCGGATATTATTTCCGATAATTACTAATAATTTACTAAAAATAGATATTAATTCATAAAAATACATTTTAACACTAATTATAATTAAATAAATCAAATAACCAAATTCTATAATAATTTTTTTTATACACATTTACTTAATTTCCGGAAATTAACCAACAATTAACAAAATAAACAAAAATACTAATTTAATTAACAAAATTAATTTATTCATTCTAAAAATTAAAAATCATCATTAAACATGTTATTTAACTATAAACATACTAAAATTTAATTTAAAATTAAATTACAATATTTTCTCTAAAAATATAATTTCACAAATGATTACCAAAAATTAAAATAAATTCGAAAAATATAAAAAAAAAATATTTGCAAAGCTTTCAAGCTCTACAACACAAATCCAAACTCCATTTAACTTAAACTAAGTTAATCTAACTCAAAAACACAAAATAAAAATCTAAAACCTAGAACAAATTCTCAAATTTGAAGCTAAAATCGAAGTTGTTTAAAGGAATAACCTTAGGAGAGTTAAAGCCCTTGAAGAGAGGAAGAAATTAACACCAAAATTGCCCCCACTGGTAGCCGACAAACCAGTCTGATGAGCCAAGAAGAATCCGGCACTGAGAGGAAAAACGAGGAAGAAGAGAAGAGGAAAGGGGAGGAGGTGATGGCTGGCTGAGGTGGCGAGCTGTGGTGGAGATGATGGTCTATCGGGTGGCGCAAGGCTGGTCTTGCAGTGGCTATAGCGGAAGCAAAAAAACCAAAAGAAGAAGAAGAAAGAAACAGGGGAAGAAGAGGCATTCTGCCCGAAAATAAAAGCTGTCCACTTTTTTTTTTAATAATAATAATAATATTATTATCCACAATTAAACTCAACCACACAAAATAAATTCATATAGAACATTACATATATATACACAATTATAAACTTATTAAAGTTTATATATATATATATGTTAACAACTAATAAAATTTAATCAAATTAATAATATTAAAAATAATATTCAACACTAAAAATTTAAAATAACTGACTAAATAATAAATCTCAAAATTAATAAATATTTATTAACACTGCAAATCTCAAAATAAAAATTAAAATTTTATAAAAATTCTAGGTTATAATAGTCATGCCCCTAATTCCTCTTATGATTGATCAACAACCCTAGAATTCTCCTTCTTTATGCAGTCTCAATTACTTTTTCGTCACCTCTCTTTCTCTTACTCAGCTTTTTTTTTAATCTTTTTGCTTAGTCTCTAGAAATGGTGTCATTTCTCCCTCTCCTTTATCCTCCCCTCACCTCTCGTAGTCAGTTACAACCACTTTATGTTCCTGGAAGATCATGGTTGTTATTGTTCATAAGATTTGTTCTAAAATTTCTGTTGATTTTTTTAAAAAACAAGTTCCAAGTCACTAAGGCATCACCTTAGTATAGAGGCAACAACTTAACCATTGAGACGATGCCTTAGCATATGATGCAACGCCTTAACAGCTGGGGCGACACCTCAATGATGAGGTCGCCTTAGCAAGGAATCTTCATGGGCTTCTTGATCCATAAGAGGAGTTGTGGGCTTTTTTCATTAATGGGCTTGCTTTTATTGGGTTTCTCATCATCAGGCCTCTGATCATGGGTCGACCAAACTATGTGCTAACAATAATATAAAGAGATTTTTACATAAATAGGCACTTTTTATTTTATTAACTAAAATACCCCACATTTTTATTTTTTACTTATTTTACCACTTTTAATTACACGTGCGTCACTTTTATTTACAGGATTGCACCAACATGTTTCTGTGCCTTTCTTCTACTTCTCTTCCAGTTTCTTTTTTTATTTTTCATTTTTGATTGGTTTTTGCTCCTATTTTGAAGGTAACTGCTGAGAGAGTGGGTTCTTCTAAGAGTCGCTTCATGTCCCTTCTTTGTTTTGCATTCTTCTAGTGTTTTTTTTTATTTATATAATGGTGGAAACTAGATTTGGTACAGTTAAGAAAAAAAAGATTTCAAGATCTAAAAAACCTAACTTGAAAGGAGAAAAAGCTTGTAAAGAAAAAATGGCGAAGAAATAAGTTTGTAAAATTGACAAAAAGCATCAAAATAAGAAGGTTCCTTCTTCTGAAAAAGATGGTGGTTCTGGTAGTAAGAGGAAAGCTCATCATTTAGAAGAAGAGAAAGGGAAGAAAATAAAAGAAACTTGATGGTGGTATAATTCCTTCTTCTGGTGAAGTTTGTGTTTCTGCTGGTGACAATATGAAAGTAAGTTTTGTCTTTTTATTGATTTTTTGCATACTTTTTATTTTTATTTCATTTCTAATTAGGTTTTTGTTTGTTTAGGTCTGGGATCCCCTATTAAGCCCTGATGATTATTTCACTGCAAAAATAGGTTGCAGTTTGAGTTATGGTGTCATTGACATGATTAAGAGTGTGTTAAATAAAAACCAATTAGGTTTATTTCGAAATACATGTTTTGGGTATTTTTTTATATTTGCCTAGATTTGAGGTGTAATGTCAATTGATTCATTCTCTTCTATTAAGAGAATTGAAACATTCAAACCAGTATGAGTTTTGGTTTAATGTTTGGGGTAGAAGATTGAAATATGGGATTGAAAAATTTGCCCTAGTCACAGGGTTGAATTGTGTGGGTCATTCTGATGCTTCTATGTTTTTATTGAGGAGAATAGGTTGTTGAGGACATATTTTAGTGGCTTAAAGAAAGTGAACAAGCAGTCTGTCTATGAATGTTTTCTCTCAAAGCGTTGGGAGAATAATGAAGACTGCATTAAGTTAATAGTCATTTTTATTGAAGTGTTTTTATTAAGTTCTCCTTTGGATAAAATGGTGAGTAGGAGAACTTTAGATGTTATTAAGAGTGGTAGGTTTAATGAGTATCCATAGGGAAAAGATGTTTTCTATCTGACTTTTGATTATATAAAAGGGAAAATGAGTTTGAAAGGGAAAAAGAAAAGTGATGGTTTGTTTTATAGATTAAATGGTTTTCCCTATGCTTTCCAAGTTTAGTTTTATGAATCTTATAGTTTTGGGCTTGCAAGCCTTTGTTTTCATAATCCTGGAAAAATTCCTCCAATTCTGAATTGGGGATGTAATGTATCTCCAAGTTACAAGGTGTTAAAAAGGTATGTTTTCAGAGGTTCTTCAAAGAAGGTAAAGCTTTATTTTTTTGTATATTTTATGTTTTTGTTTTGTCTTTGATTATTTTTTGTTTTAATAGTTTGTGTTTTTTTTTTAGGTAAAGGTGAAAAGAATCTACCATACAAGAGAAAGAGGTGCTGATTTTGGAAGATTTGTTTGACAAAGAAAAGAGTAAATTAAAGCATTCATATTTTTCTAAGAATTGAGAGAATACTCCTACTTCTGGTGATGTTTTGAAAGATCTCTGTGAGAGACAAGAGAGTTTGTCAAATGAATTGGCTGCTTTAAAGTTGTTTATGAATGAAAAGTTTGATTATCTTTTTTCTACTCTGAATTTGGTTATGAAAAAAGTTGGTTTTATTCGTAGGGAGGATCTTAGTGATAAAGCAAGTTTGAGATTTGAAGTTTTTTTTTTTTTGTATAAGATATTGAACAGAAACCTAATGTATTCTTTTTTTGAATAAGGTAAATGTGCTGTTTTTGAAATTGAATCTTCTGACTCTAATGAGGGTGATTCCGATGATGGTGATTTTCTTGATGATATTCAAATTGTGCATAAAAGAAGAGATAAAGATGGGGAAGGTGGATTCGGTTTTTTGGGTGTTCGAGATTATTTTTTTATTAGTGTTTTGTTTTGATATTTAGTATGTTTTCTAATATTCTGTTTTACAAGAAAAAGTGTAGGTGATATTGGTGGTTCTAGTTCAACTTCTGGTTTTGGTGGAGGTTCCGAAATTGGTGGGATTGATAAGAAAAGTGCTGGTGATGGCTCTGGTGATGGTGGTGAGGGTGGAAAAGAAAAAGGTCATGAATCTAAAATTTCTTAAAGATATTAGTGGGGCTAATGAACTGCTGAAGGATTTTGTTGTTGTATGCTTTAATTTTATTTTTGTATCTTTTTGGCTTTTTTTTAATTTTTTTTTATACTTGTTTTAATGTTTTTTATTTGCAGTTTGATAAGAAGTTGTCTGATGATGTTGGAGGTAGTACCAATTTAATTGATTCTGTTGTTAAAGGTGTTGTTGGTGATGAAGTTTCAAAAGATTTTGATGTGGCATTTTAATTTTATTTTTTGTTATTTATGTTTTGTATCTTTTTGGTTTTGTTTTATTTTCTGATTGTAATTTTTCTATGCTTTTTTCAGGGAATAAAGAATATGGCTAATGATGTTGATAATGTCATTCAGTGTGCTTTAAAAGCTGTTGGTGAATTGGGTGTAGATGTTGTATGTTGGTTTTTTACATTATATATATATATATATATATATGTGTGTGTGTGTGTGTTTCAATTTTTTATTTTTTAATCAATAGGTTATTGAAAAGGGAGATTCTGTTTGTGTTTCTACACATTCTGATGTTGATGATGGTAAGAGTGTGAAGGATGTTTATGTGGTATGTATTGTTAACAGTTTTGTGTTAGTTTTTTTGTATCTTTTTCTTTGCTTTTGGTTTTTGATATAATTTTTTATTCTTAAAATGATGATAATGATTTTGAGAGTCCTGTTGCAAGCAAAAGGGAGCATAAACCTGCTTATTTTATGAAATCCCCTTTTGTGAATGAATGTGGTTCTTCTGATGCTCCTATGGCAAAGAAGATTCAAACTGTTGTTAAAGATTTGCATCCTTTCACATAGAAAATTAATGAAAATTTGAATTTTGAGATTCAATTTAAGTTTGATTTTTGGATTGCCAGTGGTTTAAAGAAGAAGAATAAGTATGTTTTTGTTTTTATATTTTATTTTTATTTGTTTATTAGTTTTTAATTTTTTTTTTTTTTTTTTTTTCTATTTTTTAGGGAAAAGATGTATTCTAATAAAGATGACGTTATTTGTCCTAGTTTTAAATTTGGAGTTGACACAATTATCTCAAAGACATGGTTTCATACTCTTAATTACTGTGGGCATTCACTTTCTTCTTTTGTAAGTTTTATTGTTTATTTTTGTTTTTGATACTAGAAATATACTGAATGTATACTGTAAATGTTATTAGCATTTTATATTTTTTTATTTCTTGTTGCAATATATTGATGTTTTGTTTTACTATTTGAGGGAGAAAAGGAAAGTTTTTCCTGATAGTTGTTTGAAGTTCACTACTACTGATAATCAATTTGATCAGCGTATACAGAGTTTATATATCAAGTTTTTGGGAAAGAACAATGATATTTATGTTGTTAATGTTGATCATTGCATTGCTGAGTACATTCCTGGTTTTTATATGCTGAGTAACACTCTATGGTATGATGTTGATGGAGTTTTCTTTCCAATTCACACTGGTAAAGAAAAACATTGGATATTAGGTTGTTTGAAGTTCAAGGAAAGAGCGATCTATGTTTACAATTCCAAGAGATCTACAAGGAGCAACAATGATGGAATGTTTGGAAGCTTATAGTGTTCTGTCACCTCTTTTTGTTAATGTTGTTGATTTTTAAGAAAAAATATGAACTTAGAGGTTTTAATGCTTTTTTTTATTCTAAGAAGAAGGTCACAGATCCTTTTGATGTTTTGGTGGTAGATGATCTTCCTTCGCAAGAGAATAAGTAAGTTTATTCTAATTTAGTTTTTAAATTGTTTTTTTTTTTAAGTTTTATAGTATTTTGATTTTGGTAAATTTTTTTCAGTGACTATGGTGTTTTTGTTATTTCTTTTGCGAAGTTCTTACTTCATGGTTTGGAGATTCCTTTGAATATGAATATTGAAGATATGAGAATTCGATATGCTTTCAGTTTGTATGGCTATGGAAAGCTAAAACAGAAGGATATTGTTGATAGTGAACATGAACATAGGGGAAGGCTTAAACCAAGAGAGAAATTGAAGAAAAAAGCTATCAGATTTTTAGTGGAAAGAATAAAGTCTGACTTAAGTTATTTTTAGGATTTGTTTTGCTTTTTAAATTTGAATTTTGTTATTAGTTTGTTTTATAGTTGGATATTGTAAAGATGTTATTTGGTTTTCATTATATAATCATTTGAATTCATTTCAGTGTATTTTGTATTGTGTTTTATGTGCTTAGGTTCTATGTTTTTTGAAGAATTGCTATTTTTATTCTCTATAATTATCTACAGGTTGTTAAGAAAGATTATTAGATACTGAAATGCAACCAAAAGTATTATAAAATAATGTGGGATTTTTAATTTTTATTGTTTTTGTTCAACTATTTCTTCATTTTAAAAATAATGTAGGGGTTTATTTTATTTTATTTTGTTTAATGAAGGAGTTCTCTGATTTTGACTTTTTAAATGATTTTTGTCTGTTACATTCAGTTTATAATTTTGTATCATTTTGGTTGTTATTTGGTTTCTAATACCGTATTTTATAGTTTGAATTTTTTTTAGTTTGAATTTTTACTTTTTTGTGCAAATAATCCTTTTTTTTTTTTTTGGAAGAAGGGTGGCCATTATTACAAGGTTCTTAAATCTGTTGTTGATGATGAGGTTCTGTTGTGTTATATTTATTATGTAATTTTATATCATTTTCGTTGCGTTTTAGTTTCTGATTCTATTTTTTATGTTCCAGCTATTTATGCTATGAATAATGTATAATATGAGGATTTCGGTTCTAGTTTCAATACTAAATATTTATATGTAAATCTAACAATTGTATTTGCATTTGCAAAAATATAAAGAAAAAATATTAATGTAATTTTTATTATTTTTTATTAATGTCACTATATTTGTATCAGACAGTTTTTGATATTGAAATAGAAAATATTCTAAAATGATTCTAAATTTCACTGCATATTTGGTGGATTTCTACACGTATGTCTGTTATGTCCATATTTTCCATATCTTCCACACTTATTTTCTGATTTAATTCCCATGGATTTTTAAATCTTGTCTTTTTAGGTCTTCCGACACGAATTCTTCCTTTTGGAGGTAGTACCACCATGTCTTTGATCGTATATGGAATGCACCATGTTGATTTACTTGGTAAAGGGTACATTGTTACTTCATATGTTGCAAGCATTGCCTCTTTGGTGTAAAAATGTGATGAATAGGTGTCAGGCTCTTGATTTAACTCCTTGAGAACAGCTAATACATGCTCCCATGGTAGTTCATCAAGCTAAAATTTGTTGCAAGTGCATGTTTTGTCTTTGAGATTGACTATTTCATGTTTTTCCTCATTATAGACACTGAACAATTCATTGTTTGATCTTCTGACCCGAAAAGATTCAAAATTTTGTTTTTTTTATTTTTTATGTATCAGATACTTAATGTAAACCAAAAGGATATAGTTTTATAAAAGATATGTACATATAATCAACTTTACAATACTGAGTCATGTTGTTTTCACTGTACCACAAAATAATAATATTATTAAGCTGTGAAAAATTCAAGACAAGCAATACCCAAAAAGTGAAGAAACAATATTTTAGTGATGATGTGAAATAAAGAAGAGAAATTTTTAGAGCTAACCTTTAATTTTGAAGATTTTATGTAGTTTTGGTTGAGTATTTCTTCAGGCTTTTTCCCAAGCTTTCTGAATGTACTTAGTGCGATGTTTTTGTTTGTGGATGTCCATTCTTGCATTAGACCAAGCAGATATTCAAGTAAAGTTGTGATTGGAAGTCCCCGTGCATTTTTTATGGCAAGTTGAGTGATTCAGCAATGTTGGATGTCATCATTTTGAATCTATTATTTGATGAATGGACCTTTGTCCACTGGTCAAGTCCTATATCTTGTAAGTATTGATGGACTCTTTCATCAATCTTTCGTATTTCAAACATATTGCTGTCAAAATCTTTTATTTTGTAGCTCTTTACAGCTGCCAAAAATAATTCCTTGATCTGCAATGTGTTCCTTTTGAACTTTGTTTTCAAGTTGTTGATGATATGAAAGTGTTGACCTTAGCAATAATTAATCTTAATTTTGATCTTAACAAACTTAATTTTGAGCATTTAATATGTTTATTTTAAGTGTGTATAAGTTAGGACTCAAATGAAAGTCAAGTCAAAGCTGAGATAAATAGTAAGCTGCGACTGAAGCTACGGCTACTATGGTGATAGAAAGCTGAGATGAATAGTAATCTGCGACTGAAGCAAAAGCTTCTATGGTGATAAAAAGCTAAGATAAATAGTAGCCTGCAACTGAAGCTCTACTTCTATGGTGACGGCCCAGCGGACATATTTGTGAATTTAAAAAAGAGACATTGGAGATGAGATGAACAGTAGGCTGTGACTAAAGCAAGAGCTGCTATGGTGACAGAAAGCCAAAGTGAACAGTAGGCTGCGACTGAAGCTTTGTTGCTATGGTGACATCCCAACAGACATATTTTTGAATTTAAGAAAAGAGACGTTGGAGACACATTCAATGGCTCCAACAGCCATATTTTTGAAGTTTAATCTATATATATATGCTCTAGAGTTATGATAAACAAGTAGATACATTACATTACTCTTTGATTATCAAAAACTCTCTAAGCATTCATTAAGCTTTATTTTTCTTTCTATCAATATTTATTGTATTGATTAACTCTTGTGAGAGTTGGTTGTATGATTGAAATAGGACTTCATCTTCATCTAATTCTTGGGATAGATTAGAAGGGAAGTGAGGTATATTTCTAAGTGGAATTGGTTTAAGTGTTTAACCATTAAAACACTTGGGATTTAGTTTAAGAGTGAGCCTAGAAACTCTTGTTTATGAGGTTGAAAGAGTGAGCCTTAAACTCTTGTGTATTCTCAATCTTGTTAATAAGATTGTGGGTGTTTAAAAATCCTAACTTGGGGATAAGTTAGGTGGAGACGTAGGATTGTTGTTGAATCCGAACTCCTTAAATGATTGTGTTCATTGTTCTTCCTCCTCTACTCTCTTTCAATTTTTTATTTATTCCTTAAATTTGTTTTTATTTTTCTAAAATCCTTCACTTGCCTTATTCACCCCCCCCCCCTATAAGGCATTTTCAGAAAGATATAGAATGCATGTGCTGCTTCAAGGTACACCTCTTTTACTATTTAAATAATACTCTCATGTCTATTAGATATGATTGACAGTTTATCTCTCATGCCAAATATTTTCTTCACTTACATAAAAAATCACTTCCAAAAAGCATCATTTTCGAAATCTACCATAGAAAAAGCTAATAGAAATATTTTACCTAATGCGTCTTGTGTTGTAGCTGAAAGAAGTGTTCCTCAAAATTTTATTTTTAGGAAAGTACCATCTACAACAATTATAGGTATGCAGTGTTGCCAACCATTTGTGCTTGCATATAAAGCCATGTAGACATATAAAAATCTACTGTCATTTGTTTTTTGTAGCTCTATTACTAATCCTGGGTTGGTTTACTATATCATGTATAGGAAACTAGGAAAAAACGAAAAGGATTCATCTGATTTTCCTCTAATGAATTCTAGAGCTCTCTCTTTTGATCTCCAAGCCTTCATATAGTTGGTCGAGATTCCATATTTTGTGTTCATATCTCTGATTATGTTTGTAGGTGTATACACCATTTTTATGCTGGTGTATTTGGACTTTATGTAATTTGTAATGACATTCTTTGTTGTGTGATGGTGGCTGCCCAATCTTACTTCCAATTTTCAGGTATGTTCATTTATGATTTGTCAAATTTGAAACATTGATGTGTTTCTAAATCGACTTGCTCTTAAATTCGAGCTGTAATGATCATATATACAGTCAATGTAGTACTTTCTTGCCCATGATGTGATGGCTCTAAACTGAAAGTTCTTTAATATCGCATAAAATGTGACAACAGTTTTCAGTGTCTATTTACTGTTGTAGATTTGATGAGCTTGGATTTCTTTGACATTTGTGCTGTTGATTATTGAAGGATTAATGAGAGGACTTTAAACTTCATCATCCTTTTCGAGTTGGTTGGCAAAATCAATGATATCTAAAACAAATTCCATGTTGTTAGTGCTTGTCGATTGTTGATCAGATTGCGAAATTGCAGCTGTTGAAGTCGAAGTGAAGAATGTGTTGATGTTTTCTCTTTTTTTCAATTTGATGCGCAAAGGGAATTTCGTCTGATATGATTTTGTGCTTTTCAACTATATATAGAAAAGCATAGTGGAATCATCTTGAATACTGTAATGTATTAGAAACGTAAAGGATACTAAAATTATTCTAAAATGAGAAAAATGTATCTATAATTTGTTGGTTTCGTATTTTTGATATAGAAGATGTAAAATGTTTCAGCAATATGAAATATACTTAATTTAATCGAAACTGAACAAAACATTACTAAATTTTTTGGTTTATTGATGAGTTTAATGCAGAATTATTTTACAATAATCAACTGTGAATTTTTTGAGAAACATTGTTTTTTTATAGATTTATTGCTAATAATAGTTGGCTTTTCATGCATGCATATGATTTTTCTAGCATTGTTGAAGGAGTTATAGAGATCTGTATAGTCATGTATTACATTGCATCTTTGATTTGTTGTTGAGATTCAGTTTTATTGTTTTCTTCTTTTTGATTTATTGATGATATCTGGATGAGAATGCTTTGATTTTTTTGTTGAATTTTTATTGAGATTTGTCGTTTGTATCTTGAATTTGTTGTTTTTTGAAGAAATCAAGATGAATTTTCTTTGGGTTATTGAAGATTTTTGGTTTTGTTTGAATGTTGGCTGCGATTTTTGAAGAAGAAACAAAGAAGGAACTTTATCAGCTGAAGACACAATTATTTGGGCTGAAGGAACGGGGTCGTTAGGTTTGGGTGCATTCGCGTAATTATTTTTTAGTTTTAGGGCATGCTGGTAATATTTTAGTAAAGATCCTTAATATAAATCCATGTAAAGAAAGGAGGGAGGAGAAAAAATTATATCCCTTAAACAATATAATAATAAATAGAAATAAAAAAAATGTCCGTTAATCTAATTAGCAAGTAAATAAATAAATTAACAAATTAAATTGTCATACATCCTAAATTTACATATATGAAAAATAAATATTTATGCATACTACAAAAATTAAGTAAATCACTCAAACAAAATTACTAGAAAAAGAAAAATAACTTTAGATAAAACTAAAAATAGAAACAAGTATATAATTAACAAGAATCAAGTAACAATCTAATTAATTAGCAAGAAAAATAAAATTCTGATAAAAAGGGTTTGGTTAGGAAATAAAAATGAAAAGATTAAAAAAATATATGATTATTAAAATAAAAATATATATATATTTTTGAAAAGTAATAAAATCAGTAGTTTCAAAATATGAAAAGAAAAATAATATCTAATTAAAAGAGAAAACTAAATTATCATAAATATATCAAAATAGGAAAATTTTATGGTTACTTGATTTTTTAGTTTTTTTTTTTTTTACTTTGTCTTTATCACCATTGGGTGAAAGTGTATTTCATCATCCAATGGTAGTTATTGACAAAGCATATTTTACTTTGTAAAAAACAAAGTAATGATAGAATGCACCATCAAAATAATAGTTTTACAATGTAAAAAAAATAAAATTTAAATCAAATATGTTATCAATTCTAAAATTCGTACCAAATTACTTAAATCTAATCAGTTAGTACCTTGCATATTTTTACCAAATTAGTCTGAATTAAATATATCTAAATATGTTACCAATTACCAAATTTATTAGAATTACTTGAAATTAAATTTTTTTTTTAAAATAAAATAAAATCAAATCAAAACCAAATTAAAACCATTCCAAAGTACTAAATAGCCTAGTTTTATAAATTAATTAAATCCTAACAATTATTAAATTTATATCTTTTAAACTAATTTAACCTTAATTAACTAAATAAAACAGAAAATAAAAATTCAACAAACCAAATAAAGAAAAAATAAAACAAAATAGAAATGCAAAGTAATAGATAAAATAGAATTCATGACTAGTTTGTGTTTGTTCATCCTTGCAGATCCTGAATCTAACCCCTTGTTTGGTGCAATTCCACTAAGTAATTCATTTCATTTTCAAATGAATTCCAAATTCATTTAAACCAAACATAAAGTAATTCATTTCATTTCATTTAAACCAAATATACTTCATTAATAAGAATTGATTTAGTTTCAAACAATTTTACAAAATTAAAAAGTTAGAATTCAAAATAAATTTTACAAAATTTTCATTTAAATCAAACATATTTACTTGAATTTACAAATGAATTCCACAAAATTTTATGAAATTCATTTGAACCAAACAAATCCTAAATTATATTGGTACTAGAATGGAATTACATTGAAAAATCAACCTCTAATATGATATCAACTTCTTAATATTCAACCTATAGTTGATTAATAATATAACCTACCCTATATTAAAAATTTAATTATTTTTTTAATTACTAAAATCATTAGATAAAAATTATTTTTTTTCTTTTTATTTTATTAATTACAATGGTTGAATTTAATTTTTTTATTCATGATGTTAGTCAAAATAAAATTTTTATTCCAATAAAAATTATTTAATTTTTTATTTTTTAATTATAATAAATAGAGTTTTACTTGTATTTTAATT
>CATIWK010057295.1:0-29241 GCA_949634005.1 Mallotus japonicus | reverse complement strand
ATGAATTTTTGTCATCCTTCTTGGTACAAGAAGTTACCATTCTTTTGGACGTTTTGTACAAATCATTCTATTTTCATAATATGATACTAATTCTACTCTTAAACACTGCTCCGATTATTATGTTCTATCAAATCGCTCTTTAACTTAGCATTTGAAAGTACAAAGGTTTAGGATAATGTTTTGTATGGCCATCCGTAACATTTATGGTATGTCACATGCTGTATTATGATTTTTTCAAAAGAAATTGAGAGACAATAGGGTTAAAGGATCAAATTGGACTCTCAACCATAGCATGAAGTCCGCATCGGACCTTCATATTTTTTTTTGACTCTAATAGGACTTTTTCTTTTAAAATTAAATTATATTTGATCTTATTTAAAAAAAATTTTACAATTAAGTCCAATAAGTCAAACTAAATTTTTATTTTAATGGTTAACTAAGGAAATAATTATAATAGACTGATAAATAAATTGATAATGTTTTTAATATATATATATAACCTAATTATAAAGTTTTAAAAATTTTCAGGTCTACATACTAATTTTTTATCTTTTTCCTAAAAATTTATTTAAAATTTTTTAGAAATCTAAAATTTTTTAAAACTTTACAATTAAATAATATACATTTCAAAAAAAATTCATCAATTTTAATCATTAATTTAAATAACTTATTATTAGTTAGCCGTTAAAATTATATTGATGAATAAAATTTTATTATTGAACTATTAACATTAAATTTATAAATAAAATTGATGAACTTTTCATATGAATATCACTTGATTCAAAAGGTTTTAAAATTTTTAAGTCTAAAAAAATTTTAAAAAAGTTTCAAATATTCAGAAAAAAGCCAAAAGAATTTTAAAATTTTTTCTAAAAATTTATTATGTAGGCTTAAAAGTTTTTAAAACTTTACAATTAACTAATATATATCTTCTTAAAAATTATTAATTTTATTTATTAGTCTAAATCAGTTTTAATTAGTTAAGCATTAAAATTAAAAAATTTATTTGATTTATAGGATAGTTGTAAAAATTTTTTAAGATAAAGTTGAATATGATCTAATTTAAAAAAAAAAAGTTTTTATTGGAAAAAAAAAAAATTCAACGTTGACTTGAGAGTGTAATAAAGGGTCCAATTTAACCCTTTCACCGACACAAAAGAGTGAAAAATAAATTTTACTATCTTGTAACAAGCTGCAGCACCTATCGATGTCCAAAGCTTTAATACATTAATGGTCTCTAAATTTAATATTTTAGCCCATTTTATAAACTAATTATTTAAATGGAAAGTTACAATTTTTATTTTTGTGATTTTGTCTTTTTACGGAATTAATCCTGTGATTTTTTAAGACATTTAAATATACTTTATGCTATAATTTTTATACTTTTTTTTTGAAGGAAATTTTTATACTTTAATACTCTTTTAAATGACATCATTTAAAATATTTAATTTAATATTAAAATAATATAAATTTTTAATAGTAAAATCATTTGCTGAGTGGTATAACATTCTACTAATTACAATGAGCTCAAAATAAATCAAATTTAGATATATATTTTTTTGTTATAAATAAAAAGAAATAAATTTTAAATAGAATTTATATTATTTTCAAAAATAATTAAGTAATTAGATTGATCATAAATCATGCATAAACTAATTTTATCATTGAAATTTAATGATGTATTAATAAATTTTCATAAAATAATTGTGATATTAGTTGATAGGATATTAAAGTGTATAAAATATGAAATATAAACATTTAAATGCTACAAAAAATTTGCATGACTAATTTTATCATAAGTAATCAGAATTGTACTTATTTTTTATTTAAATATCTTAATTTGCTAAAAATATGATTTATTAACACTATTTGAAATGTCTAAAAAATAATTTTATAAATTGAAAAAACTATTTAAATAACTAAATTGATTTAAATTCGTAGTTTTAACAAATTAATATATATAAAAAAATCCGATCAATTTATAATCAAACTAACAAATATATATATATATATATTAAATTAAAGTAAAAATAAGGGCAAATTACAAAACAATTTATGATCTTTAGCGTTTTTTGTAATTTTGACACATCTTTTTAATTTTGACAATGTCGTTCACCAACTTTTTAATTTTTGCAATTTTATGCACCGGTTAAAAAACCGATGAAACTTTGCTAACGTGGCCAGTAGAAAAATCTGAGCCAATCCACGTAAGCGCCATGTCAAAATGCACAATTTTGACTATTTGCAAAAAATACACGATATTTGACATTTTTTGCAATTTAAACACGACCTATTGATTTTGACAAACTGATACATCATTTTCTTATTTTTATTTAATTTATATTTTTCAATTGATGCATGTAAAGCAAATATTTAAGTAATGAGAATTTAAAATTAAATAAAATATAAATTTACTGCTTATTTTTATGTAATAAACATTTAATTGATACATTCACTTTGATATGTATTTAGTTTTTTTAGATTAAATTATTATTTTGAATAATTTATAATTGATTTGTTTATCTTTGTTTTTAATAATCTATAAGTTAGAGAAGGTTGGATCGACTGAAATTGATATTTAAAATTCATTTAAAATATTTTGAAACGAAATATAAATTTATATTCAAATTGAACAGCAATAATATTTAATTTTCAAAAATAATTCAGAAAGAATGAGATCAAATGAATATCTAAAATTTACTTAATATGTAAATCAATTAAAATAATAAAATACAATTTGATTAAATTAAATATTTAAATATTTTAAGATAATAATTTAATCTAAAATAACTAAATACATATCAATTTAAATGTATCGGTTAAATATTCATTACATAAAAATAAGCAATAAAATTTATATTTTATTTAATTAGATAAATTAATTATGAATTGTCATTACTTAAATATTTGCTTCACATGTATTAATTGAAAAATATAAACTAAATAAAAAAATAAGAAAATTATGTATCGTCAAAATCAATAGGTCATGTTTAAATTATAAAAAATGTCAAAGGTTGTGTATTTTTTTGCAAATAGTTAAAACGATGCGTTTTGATGTGGCATTTACGTGGATCGACTTAGATTTTTCGGATGGCCACGTCAGCAATGTTTCACCAAATTTGCAACCGGTGCATAAAATTACAAAAATTAAAAAATTAGTGAATAACATTGCCAAAATTAAAAAGATGTGTCGAAATTGCAAAAAATACTAAAGATCATGAATTTTTTTGTAATTTGCCCTAAAAACAATGAAGAGTTGATCAATCCCGCAAACCCTCCTACAGAAAAGATTCACTAAATAATTTTTGTTTAATGCAATGATGTCTTTTATTTGACAAATATGATCTTCAAATAAATAAATAAATATATTTAAAGGAAATACATAACATTTAGGCAATAAAACATAAGAATTAGGCAGAATAATGGACAATTATAATGCAACTATAGGGAGCATTCAACAAAGGCTGCTTATTACTTTTCCTAATCTATATATATATAATTAGACAGCTAAATTGAGAATCTTGCTTTTGATTAATGGAACCTAAAAGTTGTTTTCTAATTGACATTGACATATGCCTTATAAGACACATATATTTTTTTTAACATTATTATACACAAAATTACTTATGTAACAGATCATCAGTATTATTCTGTGCAAATGAATAATCATTCATTCGTAACGGTCTCAATTTTAGGCATAGAGAGAAAACGACAGTGCATTTAACTTCCATACTAGTGGTTAGACTAGGATGGGGCGAGGCTTTGTACCTTAACTTTTATATCCTATTTTTAACTGACGCAAATTAGGAAATGTTGCAAGGACCACAAAGGTAATGGTTGCTCTATATGAGCTAGAGTTTAACTCTGTGAGAACCAAATTGCCTGATTAATCTTCACTGCTAGTATAGGAGAAAAGGGTTTTTTCTGCTGATGAGTTTTAACTAGATCAGTAGAAATCACCCGGGGGCAGCACTGAAAGGTCTTGAGTTTGAGTTTTAATTGAAAATTGAAAACTTGTAAATGAAAAACAAAAAGGGTATTTCTCCAAAATCAAAATGATTGATAGTTTCATTAGAAAATTAATATTACAAGCAAATTTCAAGATAATCGATTGAGAACCCTAAAAAAGAAAAGAAGTAGAAGTAGAAAACTAACTAGCTATACATGCAACTTTGTTCATTGGTAGCTATGATTTTGCATAATTTTAGTACTTGGAAATGACAATTCATTCTTCTGGATTTACAATCTCTCATGAAAAACAGAAGTTCTAGCGAGTCACTTGCAAAAAAACTTCTCCAAGGTATGTTTTCAATAAGAATTAGAAAAAAGGGACTTAAAATGCATAGAACTGGAAAACCCACCCTTTTATCTTCACTTTCCTGCTTGTCAACAATTTTTGATATATATATGACTGGTCATTGATCATCAAGACTATGAAAATTGTCAAGGAATTTCAATCAAATTTAAAGAAGTAGACAAGAAAGGGTATTGCAAAATTATCATTAGTTAATGTTCATTTCCTTGCCAGTCTGGTCTGCCTAATGTGAACTCCAAGCTTGGGTTCTTGCAGTCCAAATTAGACCCTATGTACCCTTTCAGCCGATTCGAATTGCATTCCTGCACCATAATTTGTA
This sequence comes from Mallotus japonicus, assembly GCA_949634005.1. NCBI lineage: Eukaryota > Viridiplantae > Streptophyta > Magnoliopsida > Malpighiales > Euphorbiaceae > Mallotus > Mallotus japonicus. The sequence continues at coordinate 24,607 of CATIWK010057295.1, read as the reverse complement.
CGTACACATGGTTACCCTCTTGTTGTTTATTTTGAATTTCAGAAGAAAATCTGCATAGACATGATTTATCATGCAATGAGAAGCAGCTTCTCTATTTTTCTTTTCATTAATAATAAAAAAAAAAGGGTCTTGTTAAGTTTCAGAAAATGTACAATCAATCCCTTATGCCATGTCAATATGTAACAATCCAATGAAATAAGAATACTGCCAATTAACTAAAATATCAATCTGAAAATTTTTTTAAAATTCATGTTCATCATCGTGCATATATATTAGTAGTTTAATTAGATAGTAGCACATTGACTTGGTGCAACAAATACGTCATATAAATTCTGATTATTTTTACATGCGGGGTAATATTTAGACCCTAAATCTTTGAATGAACAAAAAGATTTCTTGAAAATGCAAGTAAGGTAAGTGAGTAAATTAATATAAAAGCTAGGCATGAATTTGTGCTAATTTTTATGAGTGGCTTAATACATCTCCAACCCTATATGTACATGGCATTTTTTGTCAGTTTGCCTCCTTAACTTACAAAATGATAATTTGGACACTTGAACTTGCTAAAAACAACACGCAAAGACATTTTTCGTAATATTTGAGGTGTCGAAATGATTTTTACTTAGTTGAAATAAAACTAGATAGACACTTGAACTAAATGAAAAAGCATTGAAAAGTAATTTTTTAGCAAGCTGAGGTATCAAAATGGTCAATGTATAAGTTGAAGGGACAAATTGATAAAACGTGTTAAGTTCAAGAGGTTGCAAATGTATTAAGCCTTTTGTGAGCCTATACTAAAATTTTTACATGATGGTTACAAACTTTATATTGGTACCTGAAGTGGGTGTCCAGATCTTTGTTGTGACTGGAATGTCGCTTCTCTGATACCATCTGTGTCATTGGAGTTTGTTTGTGGCCATGCTTCTCTACCACTGACAAGTACAATCAAAAGATTTAGTTTTTGAGTTTGCAACTTCAATTTTTGTTGAAAAGTCACCTACTGTGCTCATATTGGAGCTATATAAAGCCTTGTGTATATAACAATGACTTTGAAAAAAGTTGAATGCAATTAATTAAAAAAAAAAAGAGCAACTTTGATAAAGATGCAAAGAGGCATGCTAACACCTGATTTTTATATCAACTCATTGCAGGACCTTTAAAGAGGATCCAAGAAGGCAAAACCTGGAAACCCCTTTATAAAGTTACTGTAAAGAAGTAACAAGCAATTCTAGTTTCATTCCTTATTTACAACATTCTTGACTCTTGTATAAAAAGAACAAAAAGAAAAAAGAAAGGAACCCAATATAAGGCTAGCTACACATCATAGCATATATAGGAAAAATTTTTGTTTCAATTGCAATCACATATAGTAGAGTTGAAGAAAATATTCCTACCAATTTATGCATCAAAGGTTTAATTTGCAGCAAGATTTCACCAGAGGATTGTATTATAGAAAGAAGAAAAAAGTGATGCTTTTGTTTTTTGGGTACTAGTGAAAGCTTTTATAGGGGGTTGAACATTTACACTACATTCAAACTTACTAAATGAGCATGCCAAAGCAGCACTAATGCAACAAGTACAATTCATGCTAGTTTGTGGTTATATCAGTGGTGGAAAGAATTGAAATAAAATTAATTGGACATATATTCTTTGAACAACATATTTCTTATATTGAAATAATGAGGTTTTACTTTGAACAACATATTTACCTTCAGTCAGATTTTTTGAAAAAATAAAATTTTCTAAAAAGATTTGACATATTTTAGAAAATATAAAAAATATATAAATATTGTAAAAATTGAGATTTCTTTTTGTGTTATTTAATATGAGATGGTATAATTTTATTTCAAGAAGTGGCTTCCATAAAATTAAAGAATTCAGTTGAGATTATTGACTAAGTTTTAGTGAAGGGACACTGGCACCTACCCTACTAAAAATTTCAAAGCTTCCAAGAGTAAACTAAACTAACTAGAGAGGTACAAATCAGAAAGAAGAATATGTGCATTGAGGCAATGCTTTTCAGAGCTCTATATTTCCTTGTCAACAGAAGAAAACAACAACAGAATTTGGTTTTTCTAGTGATGCTGACTCTTTCAATAAATATAGAATGAGACACCATCTACCATTTTCATTTGTAGCAACCTATAAATATATAGTAAATTCCTCTTTTAAAAGTATGTTTGTCCATTTTGTGGTTGGGGAGTATCTATATGTATACCATCAGTTGGCCCTTTTGGCTGTACAAAAATTAATGTACCCAACTTTGTGTCTTTGTTGATCACAACATGTTTACCACATTCACTATCAGCTTGAAAACTTTTGATTCTTATTAACACTATATGTTGCAATTGCCTGTCTTGTTTCATTTATTCATTCTTTTTACTATCAACTATCAACCCAGCCTATTCAGCATGCATCCGTCTGGGGTATCCAATCAAATGAATTCATATAATTGTTCACTCATGCACGTTCCCATTGTAACATTATCACATTTCAAAAGAAAAAAAATTAATTACTTTCTGAAAAAAATTAGCTTCTTGTTATAGTATTTTGTTTTTAAATTCTTACCAAATATATTACATTTAATAATTAAATTTATAATCTATTAACGCACGTTATAATTTTTGTTGATCAAATATAAAATTTTTAAATTATATACTGCAAATATAATGGTTTGATGTGATATTTTTGGTATAGGAAAAGAATTTTTTTGCATACATATAATAATTTTAATTCATAACTCTACCAGCTATTTTTATTTTAAATTGAAAACTTTCAAAAAGAAAATCAAAATTTATAAGAAATGTGATTTTGAGAAGTAAAAGACAAAGCCAATAGGCTATAACTGAATGGAGCATAAGGCTATATTCAATGTGAAATTTTAGTTGATTTTTCTTTTCTTTTATAAGCCATGTTGTATAGGGTGAGGTGCTAGCTAATTAATCCCTAGTGCATGTTATACTGAGGCAGAAAGATTATTAGCTAAGCAAAGACATTGTATAATGCTTCCAAAGTTTGATTGCTTTTCTTTGAAAACTTGCTTATGTACAATTCTTCAAATTATTATGAAAAAATGGTACACATTAGCAGTTATTGTTTGCTAATTTATTTTTTATAGACAAAATATAAGCAATACTCTAATCTGCAAATAATAATAATAATAATAATAATAATAAAATAAAGTTAATCTTAGACAAACCATCATCTAATTAAAAATAACAACTTTCAATTAAGAGTTTCTCTAAACTATATACATTCAAGAATCATAACTCTAATTTTTGAAAAACTGTTCTTTGCCTTTGGTCTCTTCATAGATAAGTTTGTGCACTTAACTAAGTAAAAGCTTGCAAATTTACAATTATGGCCATCAAATTGCATTTTTGGGATAAATTTGGCGATATGCACTTATTCTCCATATGAACACTTTATGATCACATTTTCTTGGTACAATTATGAATTATAGACATGTAAAAAAATCAAAGCACAAAGATAGAAAACAAAAATTAATTATTATATATGATCAAGTACTAATTTGACGATCATTCTCTACTAGCTAGCAATACGATATAACATACAAGAAATCTAAATCAACATCCCCACTGCCTACCAAACCAAAATACCACAGAAAAAGTTCAAAAAATGTACAAGAAAACAAAGAGTCTTTAAAGGAAATGTTTCTTTGGCCAAGGTAACAAATAAGAAGAAGCAAAACCCATCATTCTTGGCCTCTTTGTCAAATGAATTGTTAGCTATATCTCCACTTTCATATTGCTTTTGATTCAGACCAATCAAAATAAATAAATAGATAATTAAATAAAGGTTAATAAAAATTGGGAATTGAAGAACCAACAAAAGGAATATCAAGTACATATTAATGGAAGCTATATATATAGTATATATTCAAAAAGAAAATATTGGACAAATGGGAGATAATAGCATATGTATATTTAATTTGAACTTTGGAAAAAGAAGAGCACCTGAGTCCTTTTTTTAATTATTATAAAAATACGTAAATTCAATTAATATCAAGGAATAAGAACAAGAGAGTTTAATAATGATATAGGAACAGTAATATGATATATATTACAGTTCTAAAGAAAAAGATTAAAAAAACAAAAGTGTAGCTGTGGAAATTGATTGCTTGCTTTCTCTTATCCTAATTAGCGTATGTCTGATTGACCCTTTTCTTTAATAATTACACTGGCATCAAAGCTACCAACAAATCTCATCTAAGCCAAGAAAATCTTCCCCAAAAAAGAAAAAAGCTTGAAAAGAAGAAAAGAAACAAGAAATTAAACAAACAAGAAAATTCAATCAAACACACCCAAAAAAAAAAAAAAAAAAGCAAAAGCTGCCACACCCAAGAATTCTTTTATTCTTCAATCAAAAAATTTCAAAAATTGTGGACGTGGGGTTTGCAATTTTGTAAGCTATAAGGTACCCATGCAACAAAAAGAAAAAAAAAATAATTAAGAAGCCATTTGAGATTAATGGGAAAGATCAGAGAGATGCATGAAACAAAGAAATTAATATTAATACCTTGAAGAATTACTCCAAAGAGTAGTAGCAGTAGTAGAAGGGTAATTATCCATTTCTTGTTGCATTGACCCATCTGAAGGTCCTCTTTGATCCGTGAACCGCCGTAAACCGCTGCTGCCACGGTCATTTCCACTACCCATTGTCGAAATGTCTTCTTCTCCAGATCCATCTGATTGCCCTTCAACAACATATTTACACATGAATATTATTAATGTTGTTTTCTTTTCTCTAAAACAACATTCATATGCATGCAAGAGATCATAATCCTATATAATAATATATGTACATATGCAGGTACGCATGTATGTATGTTTTGAATGATGAGGATACATACATACATAGGGCAATATGGGTTATGTACTTTATCCCTAATAATAGGGTTTAGGACAAGTATACGAAATTTGGAGAAAGAATTTTTATTATTTTTTCTCCAAATTGGAGCAGTAAAATTAATTAATACTGAAAAAGAGAGAGAAAAGAGAAAGGGGTTAAAAAAAAATGAAGACTAAGCAATACGAATTACCTGAAGAGGCTGCAGGCTTGTCAGTAGTTTTAACAGTTCTATACATCTGCACAGAGAGAGATGGAAACACCCCATTATAATATATATATTGATAAACAATATTTAGCAAGCTATGACACCACGTTCAACATATACATACATACATAACATAAGAGAAAAAGAAAAATTAGGCCATATATGGTAGGAGGAGTAGCGGTACAGTAGCTGTATATACAAGAGAAATGCAAAAACTAAAAAAAAAAAAAAAAAAAGAAATTGTTTTTTTTTTTCTTTTGCAGATCTTCTTAATGTGTGTGTGTGTGTTTGGGTTGATCATTAATCACGAGGCTGATGTTTGATAAGGTAGTAATGAGATGTTTATTATTGAGAAATGATGACTACTTTTGTCTGTTATCATTCTTTTTTCTTCTTTATTATTTTTCTTTTTGTTTCAAAAGCAGAAGCTTGTCTGCCTGAGATCAATGGTTGCAGAAACTTTCAGACTTCATAAATAATAGATAATATTTTCTCTTTTACTATTCTTCTCTGTTTGCTTTAATTTAATTCATTCATTCACTTACTGCTGACTTCTCTTTGGCTACTGTGCCTGCCGGTGGGATTATTAGACTATCAATTACATAACACCACCATCATCATCATCATCTTTTTCTCTCTGCATCTCACATTTTCAAGAAAAAGAAAAAGAACAAGAAAAGAGGGGGTTGCTTCCTTTCTGCTCTACCTGTAAATGGCTCTTCACATGTGCTAATGTAAGATCTTTGACATCCATTAGCTCAAGAACTGACTTTGGAGTAGCTCCTATTTTGAGTACCAACAACCCATTAAAGAAGATGTCAGGATTAATAAAACCAAATCTTGAAAATAATTTAGATAAAAACCCAAGAACAATTTCTTAAAAAACAGATTATATATGTATGTGAAGAGAAAGAGAGTGTGTAGTGAGTACTTTCATGGCCACCAAGAAGCTCAACAGCATGAACAAATCGAGCATGAAGAGTACTAGTCCATCGCATTCTTGGTGCCCTCATACTTCTTTTTGTTGGAAGTTTTGGCAAGAATCTTGATCTAATCAAACCATGAGAAGCCTCGCCGGATCCAACTCCATACTGGTGGTGGTGGTGCAGTTGGTGGTGTGATTTGAAAGCATCCATTGAGAGCCCATTAAACCTTGCACCTGCTGCTAGCCGATTGTATGAAGGAAGAGATTGATGGTGATTATTAGGCCCTGATGATGAGTTAAGCATAGACATGGGATCTCCAATATAATACGGCGAAGAAGTGTGAGAAACAGAAGGTGAACATAGAGAAGAAGAAGAAGAAGGATGATAAGACATTTGGTAGAAACACATCTTCGGATCTTTATTGTTGTTACTATGCTCTCTTGACGATTGTTGCTGCTGTTCTGGTGATGGCATAAATGGAAATGAACGGTTGTGATAAACTGGAATCCCTTTTATTGGCCTCAAACCATCTGATACATCAAGTAAAGAAACTCCATGATTTATGTGATTCAAGTGATGACTAGTTTGATTATGATGGTGATGAAGATGTTGTTGATAAGGGTTGTGTGGTCGTTCTTGAATAGCTGCTGTAGAAGAAGCTGTAAAATTCCTTCTTCTTGTTTCCGCATCATTAACAACAACATTTGTTGGTGGCGGTGCTGCTGCTGTAACTGTTGCTGGGTGTGCTAGAGAAAGCTCAGTACCATAAGCTTGAGAATCTATTCTCATGGTGTTGGATTTATTAATAGCTTCTTGTCTGCTCAAAAGATGAAAGCCTGTTATATCAGCTGATTTATTGTTGAGGATGCTACTGTTGCAAACTGAAGAAGGGGAAGTGTTAGGAGGACTAATATGTAAAGAAAGATCAGGAACTGGGTTTGGAGTGGGTTCAATAAAAACCCCTTCTAAGGGCATCTTCTTTCTGAAACTTGTTTCTTTATCAAATACTATGTCTTCTCTCTTGTCTCCCCCCCCTCTTTTCTTGGCTAATCTAACTCTTGTTGGTTGCAAGAAAATGAGGAAAAAATAAAAATAAAGAGCTAAGTGCAAGTCTTGAATTTTTGTTTTCTTCCAGTTAGAAGAAGATTTGGGTTTGGTACAAGAATAGATAACTAAAATCAAAGCACCAATTGTTGATTTGTGCTTTAAAAGAAACCAAATAGAAGAAGGAGATAAAAGAGGAAGAGTAGAGCTTAAAGGCAGGAGAAGAGGTGATGATGATGATGATGATGATGATGATGAAGAGGAGCAGGCAAAAAGAGCTTAAAGACCCAATAAATCTTCTTCAACAAACAAACATGCTTCAAGAAAGCAAGAAAGAAAGAGAGAGTGAGTGAAAGGTGGATAGAGAAAGCGAGTTTAAGAAAAAAGAGAAGAAAAGAGAGGGCATGTGTGTTGTCAAGCTAACAATTAAAAAAATAAAGAAAAAAAAAACAAGTTTGTATTGTCAAAAAAAAAAAACAATTTTCAAAAAAAAAATAATAATTCAGAAAGTGCATAGAAAGGAAAGGGAAGAGAGAAGGAAGGATTTGGGTGTGGTGAACCTCGAGAGTATATCTTGGAAAATGACACTAGAAGAAGAAGAAAAACAACAACACAAGCTCTCTCTCTCTTAGAGTCAAAACTTTCAAACAAAAAACAAAAATTAACTTAAATTAAACAAAAAAATTTATTCATTTAGATTCCAATTAAAAATCTTACAATTCTAAAAATTATTTAAATATCAATAAAAAATTATACACTAAATGTATATTTGAGAAAAATTTTATCAATGTATTAAATTTAATGATAATTCATATTTTAAATATTTTACATTTAATTAATAAAAATATGAAACATATATATGTAATATAAATTTGATTATTAGGTATAATACACTCTGAATTCTCTATATGTTTTTTATTATACTATATTTAAAATATATTTATCAAGTATTCTGTAATAATATAGTGCAATATATTTGTAATAAATAAATAAATATTTTTGAACTAAAATATTTAAAAAGTAAAAAAAGAAAATTTAGCAAAAAAAAAAAAGAATGACTCAAGTCACCAGTAGAGTCACAAAAAAAAAAAAAAGCAGTGTGGTTTTGTTTCCCCGAAGAGGACGGGATATAATAGGCTGGAGAGAGAGTGAGAGTCTTCTCTATGATTCTTGATCCCCCACTCTCTTCGCTTCGCCTATATCATCTCTTCCCCTTTTCTTTTCTGCTGCATACCATTTTTTTTTCTTCCAAGAATTCTTGAAATATGAATAATATATATATAAGGGTATCATTTCAATGCTTAAAAGGGTAGGTTAGGCTCCATGAAAGTACATGTACATGTATGTATTTATATATTAATATAGGATATGGTTTTTTGTTTTTATTTTTATTTTTTCTCAAGTTCTCATGGGAGATATTGAGAAATTATTATATAATTTGATAATATATTATAAAATTGTTATTATATGCATAGACCCATTGACCTTGGTGTTTGAGAGGGATGTATTATATAGTCCCACAAAGGGTTTTTTGTTTGCATTCATGTGTACATATCGTAAATCCTAACTCATTTATATATTTTTATTTTTTATATATATTTAATTTTTTTCAACATTACCCTTCTTCTAATAATTCCTTTTCATGCTCTCCCAAATATTCCCTTCCTCTAATCTTTCAACAACCTTAATGTCTATATATATAAATATAATATTAATATATATTTATTCATGAGGTTTCATTTCATACATGACTTGGGTTTTATTATGTCTTATTTATAATATATATATATAATATGCAAATCCACATGAGCTTCCAAAACTGTTTGACCCTTTTTCTAGCTAGGGTTTCCAAAACCCTAGGCTTAATCAAAAGATAATCTTAATTTATAATTGGATCTGTTACTCCTTATATTGGGAAATCACCCCTTTCTTTAAATGCTGCTGTCTCTAGAAATTTTAAAATACAAAGAAAAAAAAATGGACAACTATAAAATTTGAAGTCATTAAGTGCTACAATATAGCATGGTGTCAGCTTTTATTTAAGATATTGACCAAAAAAAAAAAAAGCTTCTATTTAAGATCTTATCATTTCAAATATTTTAATTTTTTGACACAGTGAATTTAAAATTTTTGGCTTGGACTAACATTTTATGATTGTACTCATTTAATATATATACTAATTAGTAATTGAATTGTACATATTAAGAAGACTAGCACTAGTATTCAAACTTGAGACTTGATAAATGTCACTCATAATCTTAACCCTTGAATTAAAAGTTCACTCTATTGTATTGAAAATAGGGTTAATTGTAAATATATATGCATTTTAGTGATATATAACTTAATTATATGTTTAATTTTGACAAATTAGTATATAAATTAGTGAAGTAAAGAGTGTGAAGCTCATTTTTACATTCCAACAAATTTGTTATGGAGAGCAATGAACTGGAAATTACCATTTTACATTTTTTTTTTGTAATGGTGAAGAAGAATCTATTTATACATATAAATGGTATTTTTGAAAAGTTAAAACATTAAAATAAAATTCTAAATTTAATGTATATATAATATTCATTTTATTTAGGATAAGTTTTACAATTTTTATTTAGTAGAAAATATACTTAAAATTCATTCACAAATAAAAATGAACTTTTCAATAAATTGGTGCCAATATAACTATGTAATTTTATATTTTTTATTCTTCTATTTTTCTTATTTGAGGAGAATAAGGCATCTCCGTTATCTCTTACTTTGTTAAAATTCTTCTATTTTAATCACTATCAATTTATTTTAGGTTTGTGGTGGTCTATCATTTTTTTGCTGTATACAATTTTTGTATTCAATAAACATATTTTTGATACATATCTTACTTCTTCTTATTATTTTCTTTTATTATCCTTATGTATAATTAATTTTGAGGGAAATTATCTTTTGGAGTATCTATAGCTATATTAATTATGTATAATTAATATAATTATAGGTAAAAAGCTCCAAATTGGAGTTGATATGAATAGGAATTGTTTAGTACCCTAATAGATATTAGCTACTAGCTACTAATTTTAAATTTTAACCAAACACTATTATTACACCTGTTAAGGAGTGAACAAATCCTCTCAACAACTATACCAAACACCCTTTATATGTGATAATATTTTATACTTTTAGCATGAAATTTTCTTAATAACCAAACATAAATTTTCTTATTAACCAAACAATATTTTCTTTTCTTGTGTTTTGTTTGTTTATTCAAAAATTTGAGAAGTTGTTGCTTCATTCGTGATGAGTGAAGATCGTACAATGGAGAAACCTGAAGAAATCCCTTCCAGTCAGTATTATTTGTATCCGAATGAGAATCCTTAGCTCATGCTTACTTATTCTTTGCTCACAAGGAATAACTTTCACTCTTGGGCATGATCTATGTGAATGGTATTGATTTCCAAAAACAAACTCAAGTTTGTTGATGGTAGTATACTAATTCCAAGAGAAGATTATCTAATTTATCTAGTTTGGGAGCGCTACAACACAATAGTGTTGTCATGGCTAGTCAAATCCATGTTTCCTTCTATAGCACAAAGTGTAATTTGGATAGATTTTACAAATGATCTTTGGAAAGATCTTCATGACCATTTTGAACAGGGAGATGCAATCAGAATTTCGGATTTACAAGAAGAAATTTTTGCACTGAAACAAGGTACTATGTCTGTAACTGACTTCTTTACTCAACTGAAAATTCTTTAGGATGAATTAGTTAATTTAAGACCATTACCTGTTTGTGTGTGTATTTTTAAATATAACTGTAATGCTCTAGAGATTGTTCGTAACTATAGTCATTAAGACTATGTAATACATTTTCTCAAAGGCTTGAACAGTAACTTCTCAATTATAAGGTCTCATATACTCATGTCCAATGCCTTCTATAAGCAAAGTGTTTGCATTAACTTTACAACATGAGAGACAACTTACTGTAGTTTGGTTGATGAGATAAATGAATCTATAATCACATATGCTAGTACTGGAGGGCAAAATCAATTTTATAAGGGAATTCTTTTCATAATTCCATAGCTAGTTCATCCAATACATACATATGGCCGAGAAAGTTTAATGCTGCTAACATGAGCAAGAGGCCAACATATTATTTTTTTGTGGTCTTTATGAGCATTAAGTAGACAAACATTATAAAAAGTATGGATATCCATAAGGATATAAGTCTATAAACAAGAATCAAAATGTCTCTGTTAACCAAGTTGGCACTGGTTCTTTTTATAATGCTGGCATTTATGATTATGATGTTAAAAGAAAGCAACCCATGAAAGATGTAAATCCTTGTGATTTAGAGAATCTAATGTTTAGCAAAGTACAACTAATTAATGACTCTCATTCAATCCAACAATCAATCCAATTTCAGTACTTCAGTAGCAAATACAGTATCAACTACTTCAGGTAAATTACCAGATACATGTATTTCATTTTGTTCCAATATAATATCAGATGTTATAATGATTTCTCCATTTGCTTGGATAATTGATACAGGAGCAACTGATCACATAATTAGCTCCTTGAATTAGTTTAATTCATTTAAACCTGTCTCAGATTTATGTGTTAAGTTGCCAAATTCTGACATAATGGCAGTCACTCACATAGGGGAAGTTCAACTCACCTCAGACCTTGTTTTACATAATGTCTTATATATGCCAACCTTTAATTTCAATTTGATTTCTGTGAGCTAATTGATTAAAACATCTAATTGTTTCTTGATTTTCTTACCTGTTTGTTGTTATATTCAGGATCTTCACAGGTGGAAGATGATTTGTACAATTGAAGAAAGAAATAGACTCTATCAATTTCATGTCTCTCTGGTTCTACAGCTTCACAAGCATCTGCATTAAAGTCATCGGTCCTTCATTCTCCTAATCAAGTTTCTCCACAAACACTTTGGAACTATAGACTTAGTCATCTTTCTTCACCAAGACTACAAATTCTTGGTCAGTTAAATAAGTCTATCATTTTTTATGATTTTGTTTGTGATATTTGTCATTTTAGTAAACAAAAAAATTGACTTTTCCTATTAGTTCTTCTAAAACTTGACATTGTTTTGAGTTGATGCATATGGACATATGGGGTCCAATGTCAGTCTTTTCTTTCTATGGCCATTACTATTTTCTGATTGTTGTATGACAAAAGCCGTTATACTTGGATTTATCTTATGAAAAATAAATTTGTTATAAGATCATTAGTTTAATTTTTTTTATTTATTTGTTGAAAATTAATTAATGCTAGAATTAAATGTATTCTCACTAATAAGGGCAAAGAATTTGACATGCCTTCATTTTATACATCTAAGGGCATCATCCATCAAATGTCTTGTGTTCATACACATGAACAAAATAGCATAGTTGAACGCAAACATCAACATGTTTTGAACGTAGCATAAGCATTAAAAGTTTAAGCTCATTTGCCAATCAAAATTTTGATGGATTATATTTTACATGTCATCTACCTCATTAATCACACACCTACACATATTTCTTGGAAATAAAACTCCATATCAGATTCTTTTTAATAAACCTCCACGTATTGATCATCTTTGAGTCTTTGGTTGTTTGTGTTTTATGTCTACCATTTCCCATAATCAATATAAGTTTGATCTTAGAGCAACCAGATGCATTTTTCTTGGCTTTCCCACATCTGTTAAAGGGTATCAAGTTTATAATCTAGATACCAAACAAATTTTTGTTTATAGAAATGTTCATTTTGTTGAACATATCTTCCTTTTTGCTCTTCCTTCTTTTGTTCAGAATTCACATTTGCCATCTTCAGGTGCTGATGATCTCGATGTAGATATTATGTTCCTTAAAACCATAGATATGCCTATTGATTCTAATCATTCTCTTTTTTTTTCTTGCCAATCATCTCTCCTTCTTAAGATCCTATTCCTTCTGCCTTATCATCCCAGCCAAGAAAATCATCTCGCCTTACTAAACTTCCTTTTTACCTTACTAATTATCACATTTTTTTTCTTCTTAATCAACCCCACATTCCCTCTTTAATGTCGTTACTTATGATCACTTATCCCCTTCTTTTCATTGTTATATTTTTCATATCTCTCAAACTTTAGAACCATATACTTATTTTGAGGCAGTTAAACATCAACATTGGAAAACAACCATGGAAGTTGAGATACACTCCTTATAGGCTAATAATACTCGGTAACTTCTAAATTACCTTATGGTAATCACCAAATTGGTTGTAAATGGGTGTATAAAGTGAAATACAAGCTTGATGTGACTGTTGATCATTACAAAGCTTGCCTGGTAGCTAAAGGGTACATTCAAAAATTTAGGATTGATTATCTCAATACCTTTTCTCCAGTGGCCAAAATGACTACCATACGTGTTCTTCTTACAATTGAAGTAGCAAACTAGTGGCATCCTTACCAATTAGATATTAATAATTCACTCTTACATGGTGATCTTCATGAAGAGGTATACATGAAGCCTCCCCCTGGTTTTCAATTTGCTAAGCCTAAGCAAGTTTGTTGACTTTTTAAAAGTCTCTATGGTTTAAAACAAGCTAGTTGTCAGTGGAATGCAAAGCTTACCTCTACTCTTCTTGGTTAGAATTTTGTTCAAGCATATTTTGATTCATCTTTATTTGTCAAAGTTCTTAGTCAATCTTTTATTATTTTGCTTATTTATGTTGATGATGTCCTTATTGCTAGCAATGATCTTTCTCAAATTGATGCTATTAAATCCTTTCTTCATGATCGTTTTAAAATTAAAGATCTTGGCTCTATAAAGTACTTTTTAGGCTTTAAAGTTGTTCGTTCTTCAACAAGAATTAATACGTGTAATGTAAATATGCCCTTGATTTATTAATAGAGACTAGTTTTCTCAGTTCCAAACTAGTTCCAACTCCTATGGTAGCCAATTTAAAGTTGAAACGGTCCACAAGGAAACCTCTTTCCAATGTTACTTTACATTGCGCGCTAATTGGTAAATTGTTATATCTTACCAATACTCGTCCATAGCTTTCATTTGCTATTCAACAATCATCTCAATTCTTGAATTGCCCCATTGATGTTCATTTGGCTAATGTTCATCAAGTTTTACAATATCTCAAGGCTACTCTTGATTAAGGTCTATTTTTTAAAATCATAATTCTTTATCTCTCAAGGCCTTTTCAGACTCTGATTAGGCAGCGTGTCTTAATACTCATGTCTTTTTTTGACTCAGCTCTTATGTCCTGAAAATCTAAAAAATAACAAATTTTTTCTCGTTCTTCTGTTGAGGCTGAGTATCAAGCACTTGTTGTTGTTACTTGTGAGTTACAATGGCTTCAATGCTTACTTAATGATCTTGGACACTCTTTAGATGCAGACCTTTTGTTCTATGATAATGCTTATGCCATTAAAATTGTTAAGAATGTTGTCTTCCATGAGTGTACCAAACACATCGAAATTGACTGCTATATTGTTCGCACAAAACTTCAGTAAGGTCTTCTCAAGCTTTTTCCAGTTTCATCTTCTCATAAGCTTGCTGACTATTTTACTAAGTTTGTCCCATCTCCATTGTTTTGACATTCCATTGCCAAGTTAGGCATACATAATATGTATGCTCCAACTTAAGGGGGCTATTAGAATATCCAACAAGCAAACAACCACATACTTACTTGTAGAACACTGAGCTTTAGCTCTCAAAGTTCTTAGTTAATCATCATTATCACATCAAGGATGCAAAGGATCAAATGATTCACAATTTTCTTTCTTAGTTTTGTGTACATATATAGTAGATTCTCTCGTGTAACTGATTTATACAGGTGTCATTTCTTGATTAGTTAGTAGTAGAATTAGTTAGATGACAATTGTATAATGAAACTTTGTATATAACCACTTGAATATGAAGTAAAGAGTGTGAAACTCATTTTTACATTCCAACAAATTTGTTACGAAGAGCAATGAACTGGAAATTACCATTTTACATTTTTTTTTTTGTAATGGTGAAGAAGAATCTATTTATACATATAAAAGGTATTTTTGAAAAGTTAAAACATCAAAATAAAATTCTAAATTCAATGTATATGTAATATTCAATTTATTTAGGATAAATTTATAATTTTTATTTAGTAGAAAATATACTTAAAATTCATTCAAAATAAAAATGAATTTTTCAATAAATAAATACCAATAGAACGATGTAGTTTTATATTTTTTTATTCTTTTATTTTTCTTATTTGAGGAGAATAACGCATCTCCGTTGTCTTTTACTTTATTAAAATTCTTCTATTTTAATCACTATCAATTTATTTTAGGTATGTGGTGATCTATCTTTTTTTTTTTTTGCTGTATACTATTTTTGTATTCAATAAATACATTTCTATTACATATCTTACTTCTAGTTATTATTTTCTTTTATTATCCTTATTTATAATTAATTTTGAGGGAAATTATCTTTTGGTGTATCCATAGCTATATTAATTATGTATAATTAATATAACTATAGGTAAAAAGCTCCAAATTGTAGTTGATATGAACAGGAACTGCTTAGTGCCTTAATAGATATTAACTACTAGCTACTAATTTTAAATTCTAATCAAACACTATTATTACACCTGCTGAGAAGTGAAAATCTTCTCTCAACAGCTATGCCAAACACCCTTTATATATGATAATATTCTCATACTTTTAGTATGAAATTTATTAATTTTCATCATGAATGTAGTTTTATTATGATAAGCATTGTTTATTTATTTATTTACTCGAATTTGGAGAAAAATATGGTCAATTTTCTTTTTATATATAAAATAAGCCAAGCATGCTTGTAGTATTGTAAGTTACATTGCTTTGTCAATTTAATAGATAAATATGAGAAAATTATTATCATTCAAAGTTCTTAATTGCATGTGGTTATTTTTATCGTATCAATATGACTTTTTCCCCTAGCCTTTTCATAAATAACAAATGCATGTATGATTACTAAAAAAGAAAGGCCAAAGGTGCAAATTGGAACCTTACGTTTTACCCTAATTTTATATTGGACCTTTTAGTTTTTTTGAGCCAAATTGGAACTTCAATTTTATAAATTAACATGATATTGGACCTTTACTGAGTACAATTAAGTCCTGTAACTTTTTTTTAATACAATTAAGTCCTATAGATTAATAAAAAATTAATTTTAAGGGGTTAGTAACAAACAAAATTGATAAAAAAAATTTAATATATATATATAAAGTTTTTAAACCTATAAAATATTTATTTTAATTTTTTCTTGAATTTTAAAAACTTTACAATTAAATGATATATATTTCAAATAAATGACCAATTTTATTCATTAACATAAATAGCAAATTGATAATTGACCAAAATTTTAATTTTAATGGTTGAATAAAAAATTCTTAAATTTCATTAATTAGTTTAAAATTGTAAATAAATAAATTTTTTTTATTCAACCATTAAAATTAAATTTTTGGGTCAATTATCAATTTGCTATTTATATTAATGAATAAAATTGGTCATTTATTTGAAATATATATCACTTAATTGTAAAGTTTTTAAAATTTAAGAAAAACTTTTAAAGAATATTTTATAGGTTTAAAAACTTTATAAGTATGTTATATATATATATATATATATATATATATATATATATTAAAAAAATGTAACAATTTTGTTTGTTAGTAATCCTTAAAATTAGTTTTTTATTAATCTATAGGACTTAATTGTACTAAAAAAGTTACAGAACTTAATTGCACTCAGTAAAGGTCTAATATGGTCTTAATTTACAAAGTTGAAGTTTCAATTTGATTCAAAAAAAAATTAAAAGGTCCAATGTAAAATTAGGGTAAAACGTGAGGGTCCAATTTGCACCTTTGGCCAGAAAAGAAAAGTTAGAAAATAATTGAGCTATTATATATTTCAGGAAAAATAAGAATAATGAAACTTTTTTTTTTAATGCTTTTTACAGTAACTTGAAAACTTATTTGATGTTTAATTTTTTTATTCTAAAAAATAACTTTCAAAAACCAATAATAGTAAAAAAATCAACTGCCCTAGTGGCTTATTAGTATGTACTATAAGCCACATGGATTATTGTAACAACTCTTATTAAGAAACATACATGTACATTTATACAAAATAAAATGGCATATTGGTATCAAAAATCACAACGTTTTTGACATGTTGCAATTATATACTGAATTTTAAAAGTTGGCATAACTAACCCAAATTGACAATTTAGTTGCAATTATAGCACACTTGAGTTTTGGTCAAAATTGATGCTGACGTGGACAATATCACCTCCCCCTAAGTGGGACCCACTGTCACATCATCTTACCCAGCTAAGACTTCAAAACGCACTATTTTATTTTCACTCCCCTCCTTCTAACCCTAAATCGTGCCCCTAAACTATGGCTCTGTTGCTGCTAGTTCCCACATCTGATGGGCTAGAGACAAATGATTGCAGACAAGGGCAATGCTTTATGGATAACACCTTTAATAGGGGACACTCAATTAAATTACCTGTGCAAAATGTTACAAATTTTGGAAGACCTTTGAGCTTCAGTGTGTCTAGTTTAGGAAATAACAGCTCAAACAGAACCCATTTGCACAAAAACATAAATAACCAAAAGAAAGCAAAATTTTGCTCGTACTCTCTACTGTTTGATTCACTTCTTTTTTTTCTTCTTATTCTCATGGGTTGATCACCTTATTGTGAAAAAGCTCACACCAACAAATGTGCCTGGACTAAAGAAGAAGACCAACGCTCATGTGCAGTGAATGCAATTTTTTGGGATCAATTGGGTTAGGTCCAGTTTCAGGAAATGAGTCGTGGGCTCATGTTACTTCCTCTTCTTCTCCTTCAAACTCAGCTGAATCAAAATTACAGTAAGAAAATCCATGCCACTTGTTTGGTAAACAGAATTGATCCCAGCCACTGAATCCCTATCTTATTCATCACTAAAAATGGGATCTTTTTAAAATTGATCCCAGCTACTGAATCACCACCACCAACATCACTGCCACTCTTAATGCCTAATCATTATACCCAACAAAACAATCACAAACCCAATCAATTAAGAAGATGACCTCACAAAATAGCTCCCTTTCTTCTAAAGAAGATCTTAATGTACTTTATTGTTATTGCTGTTGAAGTTCTTGCGGAGGCTACAATTGAAGGAGCCAGGGTATGTCGTAGGCGAACATATGCAAGTTTTCTTAACAAGCTTTTTGACCACCTGATGAGGACGTGAAATGGAGGAGATGGAGCAGTTAGGGGAGATCAGACGGTTAAGGGAGATTTGAATGCAGGAAGCGGAGAGAGAGATTCGAATGGAGGGAGAAATGAGTAGCAGTGGTACTGCTTGAATAAGCGACAATAGTGGAAGAAGAAGAAGGCATGATGTGAAAGGAGAAGGAATTGGGTGAAAAGGGCATGATTTAGGGTTAAAAGGAGGGGGTGAAAATAAAACGGTGCGTTTTGAAGTCTTAGTTGGGTAAGATGATGTGGCAGTGGGTCCCACTTAGGAGGAGGTGATATTATCCACGTCAGCGTCAATTTTGACCAAAACTCAATTGTGCTGTAATTGTAACTAAATTGTCAATTTGGGTTAGTTATGCTAACTTTTAAAATTCGATAATTGTAACAGGTCGAAAACATTGTGATTTTTGGCACCAATATGCCAAATAAAATTAAAAATTATTAGATTATTTTTTATTTAATCATAATCATTGATTAATCTTATATATTTATACTTGTAATATATATTAATAACTATAATTAAGTAAATATATATAATCGTTTCAATTTCATTTACATAAATACACACATGTATAGTCTTAAGTAGTTCAAGTGGTAAAAAGTGTAGACATTTCGAAGAGTAGGGCTCAAACCCTCCACCCTCTCTCTCTCCCCTTGTAGTGTTGAGAATTTAACTATCTCTACTAGTTGTTCAAAAAAATACACACATGCACAACGAATAAGGACGTATTATAACTTGTACCAATTATAATGGGACCAAAGCTCAATTTACCCATTAAACTTTCACTTGGTATCCAAATTAGCATAATTAGAATTATTTTTTTTTTTGTTAATTTATCACATAATCTTGAGTGTTTTTTATATCAACTCAGTACATCAACTGACAAATACATTAAAAATAATAGGAAAAGTTAATTTTCTAATTTTAGATGATAACAAAGTAAAAGTTTAATGACAAAGAAAAAATCTTGAAGTACTAAAAGACAATATTTATATTTTTTTCCTTTTTCTGAAATTTTGATCTTATTGAGAAAAATTGAAAACTTTCTGAGATTTGTTTATTTGTATTTTTCAAATACTAAACTTTGACTTTGCTGCTTGAAATTAGAAAATTAATTTTTAATATATGTGTCAGACAATATACTAATTTGATCCAAAAAGTAAAAATTAGGTATTAAATTGAGTTAAAAAGTGAAATCTAACTTATCTGATTTTGACATGAAGTTATTCTCGTAAATTTTTTTAACATAATGTCACGTTTTTTTGAACATAAGCTAGCTATTTATTAGCTAAATGTAGAGGATTTTTTGTCTCAAACATTTGCAGATAATATATATAGAGTTGAATGGAGCCCTACACTGTGCGGTGCTTTAATTGTTACATTTTTATTTCATGGCTCATGCAAAGGGAGAGAGAAGACATTAAAATTAACCTCACTTTGCCTTTTTATCCATCAAATTAAAAGAATGCCAAAATAGGATGCCAAACAATTTGAACTTTATTGGTTTAGGTGAAAAAAATTTTGAACTTTATTGGAACTTGTAAGAGTATATATGTCAAATTCAAGATTTTTACCGCTTTGGCAAAGTAATTTTTTTTTTTTCGCATTTTGAGTGAACTTATTCATCAAATTCAACGGCCTATTCTAAGTATTTTATGCATTTGCGTACACATTTTCCCTTATAGGTTCAACTCAACCTTAGTTGAAAGCTCTCTCTCTCTCTCTCTCTCTCTATATATATATATATATATAAATGTACGAAAAGGAGGGAGACGGATAAAATTACTAAAACGTCTTCATTCATTGTTATATAAAAATTAGATAATTTAGTCATTTATTAATAAAAAATAAATTAAATTGTAATTTAAATTTAATAGAAAGTTTATTTCCTATTCAAATTAGGTTAACTTCTTTTTTTTTATCTCTAATAAAAATTAAATTAATTCAAATTTAATTGAAAATATGTTTTCTATTTTAATTAGGTTAACTTTTATTTTATCTCTAACAAAAATTAAATTAATTAAAATTTTAGTAGTATTTTTGTCTATTTTAATTAGGTCTACTTATATTTTACCTAATATAAACCAAATTAGATAACATAATTTTATAAGTCTTACTAAATTAAATTTAAAAAGTAAATAATTAAAATCAAAATTAATAAATTCTATAAAATAATTAATTATGAAAATATTAACGTCAAAATATTGAAAGATTAATGTGTTTAAATAGAAAATTGAAAATCCATAAAGGATATAATAAATTGCTATATTATAGCTTTATTAAGTTTTTAAAATTATATTCATTTCAAAAAAAATTTGTAAAATTATATTATTATTTAAATAAAAATATTGAAAGAGTGTTGTATAATTGTTCAAATAGAAAATTTATTAAAATTTTAATAAATCACTTTGTGATAATGTATCAGGATTGAAAAATTAGATTGACATAATACTCTTAATATTTTTAAAAAATTTATTAAAATGAAAGTTTATTAAGTAAATAATTAAAATTAAATTAATTAATTTTTATTTTTATTTTGTATATGTAATCATATTTTAAAAATAGAGCATATAATTTGTTTAATAGTAGTATTTCTGTAAAAAAAAAAGTAGTATAATTATCATTTTAGATATTTTTATAAAACTTAATAAAAAGAGTTGAAATTAAATTAAATTAATTAATCTTTATCATTTATTTATTAGTTGAAATTAAAATTACATTAAATTACTTTTTGAGTGTTTTTATATAAAATTAGTTCTAGATTAGAGAAAAATTAATTATAAAAAATATTTCAGGAATATTATATAATTAGTTAAATAAAATATCTATAAAAATTGTAATGAATTATAACTATATTATATAAATAAATAATACTGTTATTATTTTTAAAAAAATTATTTCATAATAATAATAAATTTTTATTCACGTGTGACACACGTGGTTGTTTACTAGTGTATATATATATATATAAAAACAAAATTTCATTTTGAATTGTTGATTTTTTTTTTTTCATTTGATGTCCCAATATTCAGTAATTATAAGTATTCTAACTAATTTGGAGTTTGAACTAAGTGGACCCACAAGAGGTTAAAACTCTCCCAACACCTATTTTCTCCATACATAAGTTTTGAACTCAATACCTTACTTGAAGGAATTCAAACTCCTTACTACTTTTACTACTTGTACCAACAGATATTGGTACCCAAATCATATTTAAACTCAAATAAAAAAGTTCAAAGAAAACAAACCTAATATTAATCTGCATTTTAAGTTATTATAACAAATAAATTAGCTGAAATATGTGTAAAATTAATCAAACATCCTCGTACTTTTTCTGTTCATAAAAGAAATCATAACATATGTTACCCACCATTAGTTAATACTGTCAAGTATAGATCACTCTCCTGAAATTGGATTTATGAATAGATAGCAGTATCCTATTTGCTCTGGAATGAGTTGATGTAAATTAAAAGCCATGCCTTTAAAAAACTTGGCAAAATATGGTTAGAAATGGACCACGACGCCATTGAATACTGTTTAAGACTTTATGTTGAGAAATTAAATATCATGACATGCTATAAAATTTAAATGGCTGAATGCATAATTTTATTCAAAATTTTTATGTTACAAATTTTTTTTATTATTTTTATTATATCTTTAAAAATTTATATTTAATCTATTTTACTCTTAAATTTATATTTTTTAATTTTATTTAACTCATGTAATACTGAAATTAGAATTTTAAATTTTGAACAAATTTTAAATATATGAAATACTGAAAATGAATATAAAACTAATGAAAAAAATAAAAAATTCTTTTAATTATATTATCTTCTTTAATTAAATAATGTTTTAATCTAGATAAATTTCTGACATTTCTATCAACACTTATTTATAAAATACATTATAAAAAATTACATAACTTTAAAATAAAAAATAAAGAATTGGGAGTTTGGGGAATTAAAAATACTTCATAAATGGCAGATTTTGATTATCATAAGGCCATCATTATATGTGTGCAGAGATGTATATATATACATAAATTATTAATATATCCCACACCCACATGCATCTCATTAATTGGTGATCAGTAGTTTTGACAAGAATGTATGGTGGAGAATTTGGATTATTTGCCTCTGTTCATTTTCTTTTTAGTACAGCTCTATACCATACAATTTGGTACTCATTCCATCAATCACAACCATTTGATGTTTTTGGGTCCCATTTCTTCTTTTGTAATAAATTAATTTTCTTTAAAGAAATGTATCACCAATTTAAATCATCTTCAGTAGCTTGTGGGAAGACATCAAGTTATGTTTTTGTGAAATAGAAAAATCACAAAAAAAAAAAAAAAAACTACAATTTTTTTATGGTTTTAAATTTTCTTTTTCTCCCCAACAACTAATAGTGAGCAGTAGAAGAATATTATCCAAATGAAAGTAAAGCATTTAATGAATGAAAATACACAATATTTACGTAGTGTTTAGATAAATTCTGGTGATTATAATTAATGGTAAAAAGGGTGCAACCAAGGTTAATTTCAAATCATATAGAAGTAAAATTCTGTCATAGTTATTGCTATATTAATTTTAACTTGAAAAATTAGTTCAAGTAAAGAGAACTAGGCAGTTTGATACTTGATCAGTTCAACATCTACGGAAAATGATACTTTTTAAAACTGTATTAAATTGATTTAAAAAAAATGTACCTTTAAAATTATTCAAGGAAAATATTAATTTTGATTGCTAAGCAAACTGGCTGAATAACATTATTATTATTTGAAAAGAAAATTACTATCAAAGCAAAACATTTTGGTTATTACTAATCAAAAGCCATATTGTTTAAAAAAAAAAAAACTAATCAAAACCCATATTGAAAGCAATATTAAAATTGACAGTATTAATTGATTGAAATGACAAAATAAAATATTTTTTTAAATAATCCAAAGTTCACTTTTAAATAATATATTTTTAGATCTTATATATATAAAAAATATATCTATATAATTTCAACGAGAATAATCATTTTATAATTAAAAATTTACCCAAATTAAATTATTATATACTTTCTTTGTTCCTAAATAATTATCGTTTTAAAAGTTTAATTTTGTTTCTAAATAATTGTCGTTTTAAGTTACCAATGCATTTTAACTACTTTTTTTTCTATTTCACCCTTATTTAATATAGAAAAATTAAATGAATAGATATATACGCATTTTGAAACTCTATATAAAGCTAATGATTAGTTGAGGAGTAGTATAATATTTTATACATATATTAAATACATTTCTTCATTTATGTGAAAAATCTTTAAACGACAATTATTTAGGAACAGGTAGAGTAATAAACTAAAATATATGTGTAGTGAATGATTGTCCTTTAATAAATAAGAGGATCCCATTAGCCTGGATAATGCTGTAGTATTTAATCTTAGATTGGGAGCTGCAGATTTGACGGTTGGCATCTTATCTTGTTCTTCATCTTTCTTTATTTTTATAGATTAAAAGGAAATTTGGAAATGATTTAAAGGTTAAAAAGAATTTTGACTATCGAGTCTCTTATATTCTTGTTGTCCGTATGTGTGTATATATATATATATATATATAACAAAGACATAATATGCATAATAAATATTAAAATTAAATATTTACTAAATATTTAATGGTAGGTTCAATATTTTTAGAATAGATATAAAAAAATTATCTTTTATTTATTACAACTTGGCATTTGCTGGCTTGCTCTATATAAGAGACATTTAATTGATTAAGAATATGCATAATATACCTGCAACCATTTGTATTTGAATAAATTTATTATTGACATAATATATTTGTGGCCCTTTATACTTGACATAATTTGTCAGTTTGATTTCTCAACTTATAGTTTTGTCATTTCAACACTTAAACTTACATAAAATGCACTAATATGATGACATAATGCATCCTACCACCTTCTGTACTTGTCAATTTTTGTCAGTTTGACACCTCTACTTCCAATTTTTGGTCTATCAAACCATGAGATGTGACACATATTGATTTGCTATTCCATACCACGTGTGCTGACATGGGTTTCAAAATTATATTTTTGACGAGTTTAGGTGTTAAAATAACAAAACTATAAATTAAGGTGTCAAATTGACAAAAAATGATAAGTACAAGTGTCTTACTTAATTGCCTTTCCTTTGATGTTGGCGAGGGCACTTCAATCCTCTTTTGGCATGATCAATGGGTTGGAAATGGATGTTTGAAGGATTTATTTCCTTCCCTTTTTATAATCTCTTCCCAGCCCCTGGGATTTGTTAGTGATTA
>CATIWK010057282.1:0-22390 GCA_949634005.1 Mallotus japonicus | reverse complement strand
ATAGTGAATTTCTGAACTTTAGAGGAACTAAAAGGCTCAATTAAGTTGACATAGGTTTTAATTATCTTATGGAAAAAGGGGAAAAATGACAGGGTATGTTTGCACTTGTCTGATTCAATAGAAAAAGGAGATGCAATCACTACAAGAAGTGCCTCTAGGATATGATCCAGTTGTTGATGCAAAATCAAATATAAATAGAATTACTAATTGTCCTAAGTGATACCCCATAGGTATATCCCTATTCTAACTAACAAATATCTTCCTAAATAATAGTGACTTGCAGCACAAGGAGACCACATCTAAAGAAGACAAGGAGTCCCTCTTTAAGGAGACTCCCGGATCAGGAAGTAACTAAGCAATAAGAGACATATCCTCCTAGGAGAAGGAGTCCTACTCCTCTCATGTTTGAGTATTTCATCCTCTATAAATAGTTCTTACCATCTCTCAGATTATTCATTCTATTCTACTCTATTCTCTTAAGCTCTCTTTCTCTCTCTAAATTCTCTCTCAACCTATCCTAACTTGGGCATCGGAGGGTTTGTGGGGGAGACCCCACCTCTCACCTTGCCCCTTTGTTGGTTGCTTGACATACAGGACTCGGAGGTTCTAGATTCAAGTTATCAATGGCAGAGACATATTTAAGTAAATGTAGAATTAATATTTTACTAAATAATAATAATAAGAAGAAGATAATTCTTCTCATCACGGTTGAAGTCTTGGATTGAAAATGTTGAATGAACTTTTTTTAGTCTTTTTAAGAAAATTTTCACAACTGCAATCAATGGATAAATTTATATATATATATATATAATACTTTTTATTAATGTGCGATATAATTCAATAATTGTATGTAATAGATGAAAATTTATCTTTTTTGAAGTATTTAATCAAAATTATATTTCTTAATTTAGAATCAACATCTGTTAAAGTACTTTTTTTTAATCTTAAAAACTCAACTTTCAATTAAAAACTGAGCTATAATTTTTTTGAATAATTGGGAAGTCAAAGGGAGGGGGATCGAATTAATGACCTCACCTAAGCCATTAGGCTATGAAGGGAGGACAAAACTTAGCCATAATTACTAAGAATAAAAGAAGATATTTTTTTTATTGAATTAAAGGTCATTTGGTCCATACCCTAAAATCAGAATGAGAATCCAAATTGGAACTGAGAGAAAGTGGAAATTGAATAAAAATTTTAATAAAGTGTTTAGTTTATAAGGAAATCGGAATTGGAATTAAAATTAATATTATTTATATATATATATATATATATATTAATATATTAAATAATTATTTTTATTTTTTTAAATAATTATTTTTATCAATTTATATATTTTATTTTATTATTTAAAAATATTTCATATTTTATAAATTTTAATAATATATAATAATATTTAAATTTTTGAACAATTTATGATTAGTTGAACTTAATTTCCATGAGAATGAGAATGAGAATTCATTCCTCATTCCCATAAGGGAAATGGGTGATTTTCATTAATAGGGAATCCATTCTCATTCCTATATGAAATTTTAATCAACAAAATATTAGAACTAAAATCACTCATTTTGATTCTAATTATGATTCTTATTTTTCATAAAACCAATTAAGGTTATATTATGCACTTTAGTCTGAACCTTTGTAATTAGATAAGATTTTTTATTTACGCATGGATAATTATTTTACAATTGCCATTATTGTACGAGAGCATGGCAATAAATATCAACCAGGCTAGGAAGCTGAAGCCAACCTTCTAATGGTCAAAATATCATAAAATACTTAATTTCACCTTTAGCATCACCCTATATATATATATATATATATATATAATGTTAACTTTAACAATGTGTGGTCCATTTTTCACTTGTGAATGAAGAAAAAAATCAAATAAAATCAAATTGAAAAAAGTATAGTGGCATGCCTATTTTACTATGAAAGTTCCCAAGTGTTATAATTACGTTTCTGGAAAACTTTTCAATGGATATCTTTTGATGTAAATTGTCACCAGAAGTCTTATTTTCTTCAACCATCAAATGGATATGCTTTCACTACCTTCAACCACTCATGACATATATAGGCACTCATGCCTGCACTTGTATAGTGCAATGCCAATGGCTTTTAACCATGTGGTCGTGGGTTCAATTTCCACATATGGTATTATTTGATAACTTCAAATTAAATTTTTACTCTATGAAATCTACACCAATGAAAAGAGCTGGGTGAATGAGTGGGATTTTCCCCATAAATACTCCAATGTTTAAGTTAGTATTTGTATGAGAAAATAATAATAAAGTGAGTAGAATAGAAATAGAATGATGATAGAATGTTTATGAGTATGATGGGATGATGGGATGATGAAGATGATAGAATTATAATGAGAATGATGGCTTAATGTTAGAATAATGGAATGAATGATATGTGATGTAATGAAACGTAATGAGATGTATATATTGGGAGAACATTGCTCAAACCTTGATTGTATTAGGATTCTTTAATTTTATAAGATTGCCTTGATTAAAAGAGAAATAGACTTTCTTTAAAAAATATTCTCCATAAATAGGAATAAAATAATTTACCTTCCCTTTTAAGAATTTATAATTTTCTTTCCATTATCAGATATAAAAAATATTTTTGTGGTATTCAAAGATCAATATCTACTCTATTCAATATACTAACACAATAACACTAACAAAACTAACCATTTCATCTAAGAAAAAACAGTTTAATTTATTTTTAATTTTTAAGTCTTAATTTTAATCACAAGTTCAAGAGATAAACAGTACAAAATATTAAAAAAAAATTATAATATAAATTTATTTAGCATTACATATACATGAATCGATGGATATATAAATTTAAATTAAATAAATAAGTGATGATGATCTTAGGTTAATGACACTTAATTACTATTCTTTTTTTTTTTTTTAACAACACTCAATTACTATTCTTGATTTGCCTCCGAGGCCTTGGCCATGAAAGGTGTTGTGGGAGGTTGGCGGTTCAATCCCCCCTCCCCCTCAACTTCCCCACCAACTCCCTTTGGTCACCAAAACAAAAAAAATTACTATCCTTGATTTCATGATTGTTGCAATTAATGTATATGACCGTACAATTTGATGGTTTTAAAGTTAGCTTTAGTAAAATGGCAGTCACCAGCACATTACACAGAAAAAAAAACTCCATTATGATGATACCCACATAAAGAAAAAATTTTATAATAATTTTAACTTTCGATAGCATCAAAGTTAAATCAATAATATTAAATCGTTTAAAATTTTTATTTAACTGCTATTTTATTTTAATTTTTATTATTTTAATTAAATATTAAATTTTTATTAATTTAACTTTTAAAATATTCCCATATAAAGTTGGTTTCACCTTTTAATTCTGCTACCTTGACCGATATGTGCACTGATTTCCTCATGCAATCCAATTCAAATCTTCACACACCAAAAATTTTTTTAAGACCCTATACTTATGCCAGACGGCGACCACAAAATAATAATTTATAAAATTTTTTTATCTTTTAAACTTTTTTGTGCATCATAAAAGTAGAAGAAAAAAATAATTTATATAGATCACGATGAAACTATTTACAAAGTAAATTGTTTACAATAAAAATTATTCACGATATACATAGTATCTATAATTGTTGGCTTCTCAAATAATTTTAAAGATGCACTTTTATTTTCTTTATAATTCTTTTAACCATCATTGATTCATGGATTGCATTAATGCTTTTGTGTCAGCAATTGACTAAGAAGCCGTGAAACTATGGTGCCTCCATTAGAGAAGTTGTCTAATTACGCAATGTATGGTATTTAACTTTTTTTTTTTTACTCAGTATTCATGATTCAATCTTCTCCCTTGTCCAACACTTAACCAACTAACACCATCACCAAACCTACAATTCTTTTGTTAGTGTTTTCAGGGACTGTCCTTGCCCTTAAAGGAACAGAAAGCTATTTGAGCAATCATGTTAAAGGTTAAAAAAAAGGAAGAAAAGAAAAGAAAAGAAGCTAAAGTTGGGTGCTTTAATTGGTTGCTGCTCATCACCTTATTAAAATGGTGACCCAGCCTTGCGTCCCCTCCATTCCTATTCAAAATTTAAACCAAAACCCACTTCAAATCACTTCATTTTGCATCAAACCCACATTTCTTTCTGCATTTTTAAACTCCTTTTTGAATGTTTTTGAGTGAGAGCAATATTAGCACAGGATAGCATGGAAGTGGAGTAAGAGATAGTGAAGAAGAAGAAGAAGAAGCAAAAGTGAAGAAATTTAAGTTTCAAGAATGAGCACAGCTAGGTTTATCAAGTGTGTAACTGTTGGTGATGGAGCGGTGGGGAAGACATGTATGCTTATTTCTTACACCAGCAATACCTTTCCTACTGTATGTTTCTCTTTAATCTATCTTTCATCATAATAGCTACAGCTGAGTTAGCTTTATTTCAAGATTTTCTTTCATGAATGGAGAATTCATGATCCCTTTCTTTTTCTCCAGGATTATGTACCCACAGTGTTTGACAACTTCAGTGCTAATGTAGTTGTTGATGGCAGCACAGTTAATCTTGGCTTATGGGATACTGCTGGTACTGTATATACAATTTTCTTTTTTTGCGGGCAGAAAAATTCCTTATCTAAATCATTTTAGGAGAAGCCAGTGAGAAATGGTCTAGCAACTATTTCTTTCCAAGGACATCCAATGATGCAGGATTTGAATGCTTCTGTTGTTTGACCTCTCTATTAATATAAAAAATTGTTTCAGGAGAAAACAAAAGAATTAGCCCATTTTTTCTTACTTACTTTAGTTTGTGTCTTCAGGACAGGAGGATTATAACAGATTAAGGCCATTGAGTTATAGAGGTGCAGATGTGTTTCTGTTGGCCTTTTCCCTTATCAGCAAAGCAAGCTATGAAAATATTTCCAAGAAGGTTAATTTTACTAGTTCCATTTCTTGTTCATCAGTTTTTTTCTTTAAATATGCTAAGAATTTCCATTTATCAGTTTTTCTGATTGTTTATTTTGTTTTGAAACAATAGTGGGTACCTGAGCTAAGGCATTATGCTCCAACTATACCAATTGTCTTGGTAGGAACTAAGCTTGGTAAATATAAATTCAATCCCTCTACTACTTCAATGTGTTTTTTACCATTTTTAACACTTACTGTAACTGATAATGGAGGGATGTAATAAATTGCAGATCTGCGAGATGACAAACAGTATTTGGTTGATCATCCTGGTGCTACACCAATAACAACTGCTCAGGCAAGTTAACTATGAAGTGTCACAAAAACAAAATTTGTCAAATTTCCTTATAACATAAACCGTAACCATTATCAATATTGGGCAGGGGGAGGAACTAAAAAAGATGATTGGAGCTGCTATTTATTTAGAGTGCAGTTCAAAGACTCAGCAGGTCAGCAACTAACTAAATCGCTTGAATTTCAAGAAAGTAAATTTTCTTCACCTTTGAAGGGAGTTTGGCACTTTTTAGAAGGATAATGATACATGTAACAATTTGTGACCGTTGCGGACTGCTACATAATTTTTTTAAAATTTACAGTTTTGCCTTTTAATTTTTTGCCTCATGATATAAGGGGCAAATCAATGGGGATGTTTATCCTCATGAATAACTAAAATGGTAAAAGATGTGGACATTCAGGAATAGAGAGTAAGGTTCGATCTCCTGTTCTTTTTACTCTCTTCCTTTGTGGTGAAAAATTAACCACTTGAACTCTATTGTTGGGAAAAAAGAAAAAACCTATGCGGTCGTTTTGATAATTTATTGTTGGTAGTGATGCCGCTACCCACAACGTCTTTTTTCTTTGGACAACGATACACATTGTGAGTCACAACATAGCGGCCTGAGATGTGACAAAAATTTTTTTAAAATGATTCTTTTATCCCAAATACAGGGGGTCATCTACTGGGAGGGAAATTTTTTGATAATATCGCGGGTCTCGCGACAGCACTATTACTGTCGGTACCCGCGATATAAATCTTTATCCTTTTCCTTTTTATAACTATGCACATAAAGCAGGTAAGCAACTGTAGATTAATAGATTGAAGAGATGGGACGAATATATATGCAATTGTTAACCATCCCTCTTTAGGAGGAATATATAATAAAACATTTCAGTATGCTTTCAAGTCAATTGAATTTTTTTTTTTCGTATATAATTGAACAGAATGTGAAGGCAGTATTTGATGCAGCAATCAAGGTAGTTTTGCAGCCTCCTAAACCGAAAAAGAAAAAAAGGAAGCCAAGCCCATGCTTGTTTCTGTAAATCAAATTCTTCTACTACTGCTACTTGCATGTTAGCATGTCATGCCAGTCTCTAGCATGACCTTGTTATCCTTGTCTATTTCTGTTTCTTTTGTATTACATCTTTAAACACTTCTACTGTATTGTAATATATGTTGAAGTTACTCCGGATATGATAGATATGCAATCAAATACTAAATAGCCAAAGTTTGAGTATTGATCATTTTGTTTTTTTGTCATATATGCAATGGGGAGAGGGAGTGCCAACAAGAGGGATATATGTCTCGAACCCGAGATCTCTTAATGTCTGTACTAAAATTTTGATCATTTGACTAAAGCATCGCGCGGACAAAGTATTGATGATTGAATATATATATATATGAAGAGGAGGAGGGCAACAAAATTATAAAAAAGTCTTCACTCATTATTATATAAAAATTGGATAATTTAGTCATTTACTAATAAAAATTAAATTAAATTAAATTAATTAAAATGTTATTCTAATTTAATTGAAAGTATATTTCCTATTCTAATTAGGTTAACTTCTATTTTATTTTTAGTAAAAATTAAATTATTTAAAATATAATTCCAATTTGATTGAAAGTATGTTTCCTATTTTAATTAGGTCAACTTTTATTTTATCTCTAATAAAAACATAATTAATTAATATTTTAATAGTAATTTTGTTAAAAATATATATTTTCTATTTTAATTGGGTCTACTTATATTTTATCTAATATAAATAAAATTAGATAACATAATTTTATAAGTCTTACTAAATTAAATTTAATAAGTAAATAATTAAAATCAAAGAGTGTTGTATTTCCATATAAATAAATAAAAAAATACTCTTACTTTTTTTAAAAACTTATTAAATTAAAGTTCATTAAGTAAATAATTGAAATTTAATTAATTAATTTTTTTATTCATTTTTTTATCTATAATCATTTTTTAAAAAATAGAACATATAATTGGTTTGATAGTAGTATTTCTATTATATAAGAAAAGTAGTATAATTATTATTTTTAGATATTTTTATACAATTTAATAAAAAAAGTTCAAATTAATTAATTAATTTTTATCATTTAATTATAAGCTAAAAATAAAAAATTACATTAAATTACTTTTTGAGTAAATAAATATATTAAT
Source organism: Mallotus japonicus (assembly GCA_949634005.1). Taxonomy (NCBI): domain Eukaryota; kingdom Viridiplantae; phylum Streptophyta; class Magnoliopsida; order Malpighiales; family Euphorbiaceae; genus Mallotus; species Mallotus japonicus. Next base: position 14,975 of record CATIWK010057282.1, on the reverse strand, counting down.
ATTAAAAATATTGAAGAAAATGTCACTATAACACTATTCAAATAAAAATTTTACTAAAGTTGTAATAAATTATAGATTTAATGATGTTGTAATATTCAAATTGTTATAAAAGAAAATATAGTTATTATTATTTTAAAAATTTTTTATTAATAATATAACTAATGATTTTTTATTATCTTTTGATTAATTATTGTCATAGTACTTTTTATATAAAATTAGTTTTTGGAGTTAATAAAAATATTAATTATGAAAATATTAAAGGAATATCATATAATTATTTAAATAAAACATTTATCAAAATTCCGATGAATTATAATTAAAATGTTATAATTTATTTTATTATTAAAATTTATATAAATAAATAACATTTTTATTATTTAAAAAAAATTATTAATAGTACAAAAGTATATGTTTAATAGGTTATTTACTATTACGAGTCTAAAAATTTTATTTTCACGTGCGAAGCACGTGGTTGTATGTTAGTATATATATATACACACACAAACTTAAAAGCATTCAATGTTAAAGTTTATATATATATATATATACGAAAAAATTAATAGTGAATTTAATTTTGATTTTCTTCATTCAATTCTTTTTTAATAAAAATGATAGAATATAAAACTAAAAATATTATATGTATTGACAAATTTAATATACAATAAAATAATTAAAATAAATATTTTATATGTATTATCTTTTTTGAAAACATTCAATTTTTATCAACTTAATTAAATCTATTTTTTAAAAAATAATTCATTTAAAGAACTCTTTTTAATTATTTTATTTTATATTAATTTTTTCAAGACATAGAATATTTTTAGTATTATATCCTATTATTTTTATTAATATAAAGAATTGATTGAAGAAAATCAAAATTAAACTCACCATCGATCTTTATTTTTAAAAACTGTAAATATCATATGTATAAATACTTAAAAATATTAAACAATTAAAAATTTAAAATGTATAGCACAATTAAAATAGCAAATAAATATAACAATTTTAAATACATTTTTCAAAAAATATAAGTTGAACACAAAATAAAATAATATAATAAATTTATGAAGTTATAAATAATCCTCAGTGATTATAATATAAATCTATTAAATCAAAGTAAATATTTTTTTTGAAATGAAATCATAGTAAATATTTGTATTGAAATTATTAGATTTTTATTGAATATGAAAAATTAAGTAATTTCTTTAAGTTAATTTTGATTGGGAAAGGTACATAATCATTTTATATTAAGGACAATTTAGTCATGCAAACTATTAATAATATCAAAATTGAAGTGCAAAAATCCATACCCTAAAATTTAAAATTGTTTTTCATAATCAAATTTGAATATGAATGTCAATCTCATAACTTCTTCAATTATTTTTTTTTATCAAAGTCCTCTCTTAAACTATAAAATAAAAATCAAATACATATCCTATCCCTAAACTTGAGATCTTTTATTGATTTATTTTCTCAACTTGCTAAAACAAAATATATTAATATTTTTTCAATATATTGTTTAAATTGTTTATATAATACTTTAAATAAAATAGACAAACGCATAAAATATAACTATTTGAGCAACTAAAATAACTTTAAAAATTTATAATTATAGTGTTAAATTAGTTAATTTGTAGACAAAATACACAAATTAATAAAAATATGTTAAATTTAAGCGATTGTATATATATCTCATCATATGAAATAATAGATAATGGAATATAAAAAGTAAATTGATCTAAAATCAAGTGTTAGAGCTCAAAAATGTTTACTACTTACGGCATTTTCTACTCATAAGAAGAAAAGAGGGTTATTCCATCGAGCAATTATTTAGTTGGAAGTGATTTTTTTCTATATGATATCTCTGTTATTCGGTAGTTAATTATTTTAAAGTTGGAATTAAAAAAAAAAAAGAACAATAATTTTAAGATTAAAAAATTGACTTTTATGAGATTTTTTGAAAGAAGATGCTCCCAAAAATCATATAAAAATGAGGATGAGTTTTTAACGATGCACTTAGTTTTTGGTGGGATTGATATTTATTGCCCACAAAAGAAACAAAAGCAAGTGAAAATGCGATGCTAAATATCCTTTTCATATGGTGTGATTTTAAAAAAAATATCTTGCTTTTCATGTCATTATTGGAGGAAAATATCTATTTCGGCACTATTAGCTTATTATCGTTTTTTTATTTGTTTTAGCTATAAAGTTGTTTTACAATAATTAAAATTATTACTAAAAAAATTAATTGATGATGTGATCCCATGAAATCTTCGTTTTAAATGTATAAAAAAAGATAGGTGCATTTTTTCCTTAATATTTATACCGAAGAACATATTTACCCTTAAACAAATTTTTGGAGCATTTAAGAATAAAGTTTTTAAGAACCTTACTTAACATAGATTAAACTGTCCGTTATCTTCTAATATTAAATTGTAATTTTTTAACACAAAAATGTCAATCAAAACTCTAAAAGTTATTTTTCTTTCGCCTTTACCCTTTTTTTTTTATTTTAGTGTCACACACAACCATCAACTTAAAAACTTCTATATACAACCTGAGTCAACTCCTCCCACCACCACTAGCAAAAACAACTTGGCCATCGCAACAACCACTCCTCCGCTACCGTAACCCACAATTGCATGAACAACATAATTTGGTTTAAAAAAAAAAAAAAAAAAAACTCAATCGGTGCATGAGTTTCAATAACTGGGCATATCCATTGATGGCTTCTCCATCTTTTCAGCCATGATAGCAACCATATCACACCCTTGTATAAGACCAATAAATAAAAGTAACCATGGCATCTCCTTACCAATGCAACTAACTTTTACCACCAATTTCAATTCTGAATCCTATATAGAAACAGGGGTTAGAGTGGAACTTTGTGTAAGAATTTCAATTCAATTTCAAAACAATTCAATTCCACCAATTTCATTCCTAATTTGTTTCAGATTCCACCAATTTCGTTCCCAATTTGTTTCAGATTCTATCACAGTTGTAGTTCTCATATACTACTACATATGGTTCATTTGGCATTTGCATTAAAAACCAAGTCAAAAAAATCATGCACTAGTTTCTCATTTCTCTATAAAAAATATTTTCATTCATTTTAGTACACAAGATAATAGCAGATTTCTGTACAAAATCATCCATTTTTTTAAGAAAAGCTTACTTTGGTCCAACAAAGAAGAAGTTCGTATGATTAGCTCCAACTACTATATTGTCGTCATCATCAATAGCTCAATCAGGATCAGAGATGTAACGAATGATGTTTCTTTTATCTCATTTATCAAACGAATGATGTTTCTTTTATCTCCTTTATCAAACTCCAGAAATTCACAAACAAATTCAGACAAACAAGGCGAGTTATCATCGTCGGCTGAGTGTTTGCTATCTTTTTTAATATAACTGAGTTAGTTGACGCTACCATTGCCACAACCAATAGGTTGAAATTTTTTGCATTGTTGTCAAGTGGAGCTATAACTCCCTTCCTCTCATAAAACCATACATTATTTTTTGAGGTAGGAAACAAACGATTTAAATAAAAAACTTCCTTTTTTTAATGTTTTTTCTATTGGTTTTTAATAAGATCATATTTTTTAATGGGTGCAATTTGATTTCACCATAGCTTTTGAGTGGCTACTACTTCATTAGCAAAAAAAATTTTCATGGTCGAGCATTCCCTAAAGATTACTTTTCCAATGATGAAAAATTAAAATGCTTAACAACCTAAATAGAAGCTTTGGAGTGTTGGCGGATAAGTTGTATATGAAAGTTTTTGAATTGATGATGGTTGTGTGCATCCCCGAGGGAAAAAGGGATAAAAGTGAAAGAAGAAAAAAAAGTTTTTAGGTTCTAATTGGTATTTTTACATTAAAAAAATAAATTTTAATAAAAGAAAAAAATATAAATAATTAAGCCTCTATTAAGTGAAGGGTTTAAAAATTTAATTCTTCAAATTTTTGTGTTTAAATATTTTAATTTTTTTTAAGGTAAACCTACTCTTTGGTATAAACATTGAGAGCAAAATACACCGTTGCCCAATTAAAAAAAAGACATTCTTTTTTTTTTTTTTTTGAAAAGGCTACTTAAATCCCAGCCCTTTTTTTTTTTTTAAGAAACAAGCTTTATCAATGTTTAATGAAAATTTTTTTAATCAAACCAATTATCAAATTTTCAAATTAATTAATATTTACACAAATGAATCATTCTTCGATATATATATATATATATATATTACAAATAAAAATAAGAATTATTAAAATAATTCTTATTTAAATGGTGAACTTCTCATGCAGATAAAATAATTAAAGCCTTATTTAAGGAGTTAAGACGTATCGACATGGAGACCTCTAAACCAAAACCTCCATCCACCCTAAAAAAATAATTTTTTTGAATTTCTGCATATGGGCCCAAAAGTGGAACCCCACCAATAGATTCCATAAAAAATATGGTGGTCCACCCATTATAAAATATACATCCCCTTCAAGGTAGTAAAAACGTATATCCATTCCCCTATTAATATACCAACTAACTACTAATAACCCCATATAACAATAAAAAAAGTTACAATCATTAATTAATCATTATGTATTTATACAAAAATTAATTAATAATTATAGTTAAAAAATTAATTTAATAATTTTTATTTCATTTATAAGTATGCCATAAAAAGAGTCAATGAGAATTAGTTTTAAGTAAATAAAAATTTTTAAGTTTCATTTTACTATATCTTGAATAGTTGCGTACGAATAAGATTTTTTTCGTAAGTATCTAAGTAATAAATTCATGCATCAATATGTAAAGAAATTTTTTGGGTACATTTAAAATTTATTTAATGTTTTTTTTTTTTGTTTCAATACCTTAATGTATATTATTTTTAATGGAAAAAAACACTTTTTTTTCCAATAGCTTTTTAAAGTAATTTTAATGGCCGGAGGGCAATTGCTTCATAAGCACGTGCTAACAAATAAATAAATAAGTAAAATAAAATAAGATTGAGTGGCTTGAATTCTTTAAATTAATAAACACATAGGCATAAACACGTGAATATTCCAGTAATATGTTCGTCCAAAAATTCACGAAAATCATGCCATTGGAATTATTCATGTTGCCATCTAATTGGAACTCAGAAATTATTAATTTAGTAGTCTTACAGGAGTAGCTCAAATTGTAAAAAGTGTAGACATCCAGTTTGAGGAGATCAGTGGTCGAACCCCCACCCCCTATCTCCTCCCCTTATGCTCCCCTTATGGTGTTGGGAATTAACTACTTGGTCTATGATAAAAAAAAATTATTAATTTATTACCTCTAATTTATCATACATATTGTCACAAAGGATTTAATTCATTGGTCAAGTCTTATCTTTTGAAGCATTTGAAGAGGATTTAAATTCGAGTTTTTCCTTTCTTTTTTCTTGTTGTGATGTGATAAAAATAAAAATAAGTACAAATATCATTATTACCTAACCAATTCATTATTATTATAAATTTTGAATTAATTTTTTTAAAAATAATCAATAAGTTAAAAAATAAATGATCACATAAATTATATATACATATATTATGATCACATAAATTATATATACACATATATATATATATATATATGTTTCTGTAGATGTATAAACTAAATGATTATGTTTTGTAATTATGAAGATTTATTATTGTTGTTGTTGATTTTTCAAAGTTAAAATAATTGAAAATGTTTTTTTTTCAATTTTGAATATTGCGCTGTTTTTAATAAATAAATTATATATGACTAAAGTAATAATGTCAAAATATTTTAAATCAAATTTAAAACCTCTTAATTTTTAATTATTAATTTGATTTTTTCCCAACAAAGCATATGCTATTTTAATTAATATATCAAAATTTGTTAAGATAATTTACTTAATAAATTAATGATTCTTAGCATATATCCTTCCAACCAAGGATTCCAAAGTTCCAGCCTTTTGTTGCTACCACTATAAAAAAAAAAAAAAAATACATAAAAAACAGTCATATTTTGGTGAAGTGATAAAATTAATGGGAGTGTAATCTGCTCCAAAGACATAATTAAGATTTTATTCTTATAAATGGCTATCTTTTCACAATATACTAATGCCCCATTCCAATCAATTTATGTCTTCTTTGAGAATTTCTGTTATTTTGCATATATATATATATATATATATAGAAATGCAATAGGGTTACAGCCGCAGAACCTTATCTTTCTTTGAGTATTTCATGTCAAGGTAGGAATTTTAAGCTTTTGGGTGTCTGCAAAGTGCAATGGGTGGATCCAATTATTAAGTTATTTTGCCTAATGACCATTAGTGATTGCTACATGATATCCAGAGAATGAGTGAGAGAATGGAAATCAAATTTTGGGTAAAAGAAAAAGGAAAAAAATTCAAGGCCCCAAAGAAAAAAAAATGTCAAAAAATACTTATAAGAAAGTTATATTTTGCACATTCTCTATAGAATTTTCATATAAAACTGAATAAAATACAAATATTGGGCTACTATTTTTAACTATTGAAGAAAGATAGTCTTATATTACCAACAATCGTTGAAATCAACTGATAGAAAAATTGTTATCTATATTTTGAGTTCCACTTATAGCATAGACAGTTGTGTTAAATTAATCGTTAAAAAACTTTTGCTGCCCTTGTGATATTGTATATATCGAACTGCATTAGTTAGAGTCTAGTGGACTTTAAATACCAGTAGTTTTTTAAAAAAATAATCTTATATTTAGTGGGACGTAAACGTTAGCCCTCATTAGCATATCTTAACAGCCAATGCATCTTTTCTTTTCTGAAAATCGATATGTATAAATTGCTAATGGGTTTATAAAAATAAATTGCTAATGTTTATGCACAAGAATACAAGCATAATAATAATAGCTAATGTTTGTGTAATCTTGGGTCCATTTTAGTGAAAAGTTGGATGTGAAAAAAAAAATTATAAACAGGGGCAGTTTGGGTGTGTTTGGTGACAAGGTGGGTCATATTCTGATTTAGAAAATCTGATGAAAGGTGACTATAGTTTGTCAAGTTGTTACTTTTTTCTCACAGATAGAAAAGGTAAAAAGTGTACCATTATCTTCAACTAAATGTTGAAAAAAATGGGCACAGGAACAAGGGAAGAAAAAAAGTTCAAACCTTTAAAAAAAAAAAAGAAAAGTTCAAACTGGAAAATAGAAGAAAAAAAAAAAAGGAGCAAAGCATCACTTATCGCGAAGGCTGGACCATTTATACAAGGAGACACCACATTACGGATAAGGTGGGGCTCTACTCTTCTAGAGTTAAAAAGGGGGCATTCTGCATTCACAAGTTCAGGAACAATCTTGTCTGAAACATGTTTGATATGTATAAAAGGAAAGGCTCGACACGTGAATTTGTCTGCATAAACTGGTTCCAGCAATTTTTACATGATTCACCTGATTCATTTTACACTCACGCAGGGTTCACCTTGAATAATTCAGTTCGTCGTACCATGAGTTTTCATTTGCAGAATGAGGTTTTGGGGCAGTCTGTACTTGGTTCTCAATGCAATGCCATGAACTAAATAACCATAATGTATGCATGTGTCTTGCCCAAAATTTCAGTAATCCATATAAAAATATGCCAATATCCACTCTACTGGTAGAATGTTGGTTCTTTATTCCATCCCCTGATCTAGTCGATCATGAGAAAATTCATCACTCATACACACGCAACTACAATAAGAAAAAAAAAAGTACCAAAATTTGCTTAAGAATCCAAAACAAAGAAATTTAATCAACACCATGATAGATAACTTAGTTGATGACATGTTTACGGAAAGCCATGAGCCTTGCCAATTTATGCAGCAACCTCCAAATGATTCAAGTGAAAAAAGAACACATAGTTACTTTCAAACAAGAGTTATAACCATTCTCAGGGGTTTTGGGAAGGGTGATAACCTTGACAGATCATCTTTTGACAGGAGTCTACGATGTTGAAATCTCCATCTGCCTTATGCTTGAAAATGATTACTAGTAACCTCCTTCTACATCAGGAAAACAAGAAAAACCATTCAATGCCATAGTCTTATCATGCCAGAGCTCTACTACAGATGTAGAGATTCCATGTTTACCTTGCAGATGCTCCTAGGGCTCCCTATGTGTAAAACTATGTGCAATATCATTCTCAACCAAGCAGTCTTTTAGGCTACCCCAAGAAGAGTGTGAACTTCATGTTTTTGATTTTGACATCATGGCAAGAATGCAATGGCCACCACCACAAATGCAGTTTTATCACGGTATAAGTTGTTGGAGACCCAAAAAATGCAGCTTTGATACAACAAACAGGCAGAAAAATGGTAGAGATTGTGCACGTTGCAAGTGATAACCTTAAGCTTTAGAAAAAAAAAATATTGTTGGAAGACTCAAAACAAATCATCAGTCGGTATCCTCTGGTTTCAGTCCTCTAACAGTTGTGATACACATGAATGGAGAAAAGAACTGCTATTTAACTGCAAATTAATATTATCACCCAGAAGCGAACCAAACCACCAAGCCATCCTTGTTTATACATCCATACATATATAACTTCAATTAAAGAATAATACCTGCTGTGCATCCATTAACGTAAGATAAAACCAAATCAATATAAAACACAATTTACACTAATGCAATATGAAGAATCTATATTCTATTCCATAAAAGAAATGAGTACGTCAAAAAAAAAAAAAAAAGAAATGAGTACGTTAGACGTTTAAACTACAAAGAATCATGTCCCTTAACAGCCTGACATATCTTAAAATAACAATCAAATTCCAACAAGTTGCAATGCTATCTGTCACACCACTGTAGATACACTCATCTCTGAGATACCATAGACAGAACCTTGGTACTGTTTGTGGCTTTTCCATCAAATCAAGTAAAACTGTCTGAAACCATGATTCTTATTTTTGACAGGACAAATTTTACTCCCAAGGAGATCCCACTATACTAATATTACTGCTATCCAATGTTTGCCCTCCCCAGAACCAAGATAGAAATAGAGAGAAATAAAAGAAGAAGAACAAGGAAAATATTTTAAGAGGAAATTTGATGAGCTCAGCCCAAGGCTTCTTTTCTTTATGTTTCTGAAAACAGGTGATTAAGTTTAAAGATACCAGTAGAGGTCAAGGATGATTTTTTGGCTGGGGATAAAGAAAAATGACTACTGAAATTCACAGTCCTAGATAAAGGAGGATAAATAGGAATAATAGGGATACTGAGGACAATAACCATGAAACATCAGGTGATTTTAGAAGTTTAAGGTGCTAGAAAGGTTATGTAATCCCACAAGTGCCAAGGGGGGGGGGGGGGGGGGGTGAATCGGCTTTACCCCTCAAGGTTCAACAGGTTAATATATCTGAGAATAAAAAGCAACCATTTCAAAAAAAAAAAAAAAAAAAAAAGGAGGCTAAATTCAAGGTTCTGTAAGCAAATAGACATGTCTTTTCTTTTCCTGAAAGTACACATTGATTTAACACAATCAGAGTTCAAAATATAGGTATTATACTAGTTCCTTTCGCCAGTCATGCCATCTATATAATATGTTATCTGGGAAGCAGCAGCTTTAGCTTCCAGCAGTGGACTAGTTTGGCAAGTGTCATTTACCAAGGAAAGATTGACAAAAAAGTTAAAACATACTAACCACTTGGCTGGCTCCTCCCTCAGTTTAGTATAAGTTTCCACAATTTCCATTTGTGATTTCTAGGAAGTTGATGGATGGATTATATGTGTGCACAAGAATACTGAGGTCAATTAGTGCATTAACCATAAAAGTTGAAACCTGAAGAAAGTTGTGAATTTGAGAAAATTCCCAACCATTGGCTAACTTACCTCCTTCACTCCATCCCCAACACAAGAAGAGAGCTATTAAAAAAAAAAAAAAAAATTCCAATCCACATTCTACGATCAACGTGTGAAATGCTCTTTTTCAGATCTTTTTCTTTCGCATAACTGGGTTCTTACTTAAGTATTAATACTACCAATTCTAAAGCACTAAATCAGATCACACCTTAGCAATATATCAATACTAGAAAAAGAGATAGGAACGAATAAAAGAGTTATGATGCAAGAAGAATAAAGAAAAAAGCTTCTTAACAAGGCATTCTTATCATCATTTACTTTTACATCTACAAGCACTGAAGCACATGTAAGGTGCATACTTGAACAGCACTAACAATTGAACTGCATTGCCATTTCCTTATATTTGAGACCCTATAAAATTGGCATAAGCAGTGATAATGCATGCCATATGGCTTTTTTTATGAATTCTCGTCCTTAAATGTATGTTTCACCATGAAACTTTACTTTCCCCAATATTAAGATGCCACAACTGGACATTATCATTTAAAATTGGTTATCATATCTTGACAATCTGTGCACATAAAAGTAAATTTCCAAACATGCTTGCCATGAAATTTCAAGTCCCAAGAAGTGGCACAACCACTTCTTCAGCTTTGCATTTTCTAAATATTCAACAAGCAAACAGTCATTTATGGCTTAAAGACCATTCTACTGGGCCAGATGCATACATCCCCATATAAGTAGTACGAAATATAATAAAGCCATTATCAGCATGTTTCACTTCCCATCTACAGAACAGAATTAATAAACTTAATCACTCTACCAATCCAATCCTCAAAATCCTTATGAATTTTTCAACACATTATGTCAGCAGATCAATCATATTTTAGCACTACATGCCCAAAGTATTTATTGTTCATAGAAAAGGCTTCATTATCTTGCCATAAATTAAAACGTAGATCACTTTGATCAAGAAGAAAATATAATCAAAAACTGATTGAAAAGAAAAATCCCCAAAGTGACATTGGGATTTCCCTGAACCTAATGTTCATGCTACCATCATTTTACTCACAGACATAGCAATTACCAAAGGCATCATACTGATGAAAATCCTTAAATGTGAAGATTCAACCATTTATTCATAAATGCCAAATAAAGTACTTCTACCACTTCACAATCAATATGTTGACAAAGCAGCTACTCATATAGCATCTTTAACCCCTAGAAAAAGTTTGTATGAAACAACAAAATTGAGTTTGTGATGTACTCATGCCAATAGGCTGTATCGATATGCTATCACAAGAGCTACTGGGAAAATAGTCATTTATATGATAAAATGAACATCAAAAGAATATTTTACTGACTATACGTGTTCTTTTCATTTACTTCACTCTTGCCTGTCTTACCAAATCTCAATGCCACAACAAATACAACCCAATTATTTAATATATACGTAAAACTTACACCACATTTGGTTTACAAACAAGCATGCCAATTTCAAACTCGATGCAAGATACAAGGTAAAGGCTACATGCAATGAAATCCTAACCATAAATGAAAAACAACATTTTGCTTATCATTTCATTGATAACCCAAGTACAAATATTGCACAAGATACTAACACAACCATTTTCTCAAATTCAAACATTCAATTTTAATACAAACAGAATACAATATATCTTGACTGACTCGAATGACCTGGTAAACATACCAATTCAAGGCAATGCAGTAAGTCTAGCCTCAAACACAAACCCTCTCCAAAGCCCATCACCACCACCACCGCCACAAGGCGCCCCTTCAATCCACCTCCAGTTACTCCTATCTCCACCACAATCAATCCAAAGCGCTAATTTCCCCACCCTCTTGGCTGAAAAACAAACTCTATCCCCACCACCAAACACCTTCAACTTACTTGATTCCTGAAAACACCTATACATCTCCACCGGCATTCTCCCAGCCTCCTCCCATTCTAACCTTTCCAAATCCAACCTCAATATCAAAATTGTGGAACACGACGGATTCAACGAAAAAGTTGATTTCAATCCTCCAATCATTAGCAACTTATTCCCATTCCCACGAACCAAACGTGGCCGCTTTATTATATCAAATAAATCAGCCCATTCATGCTTTTCTAAACACATCCAATGATTATGATTTGATGAAGACATTGCTATTGCATTGCTGCTACTGTGTTTAAGGTTGTTTGTATGGTTACTAAGACTCGAAAGCTTACATGTAAACAGCTTCCACTGCGACCTCCATGGAGATCCAACATCACACAAAGCAAAAACAGACTCCCAAACTAAAACCGGACTTCTAGGTTTCGACGGCAAATTCGATGAAAATGTTAGCCAAGATTTTGTATTTCTAGCAGACAAGTATAAAAAAGCGAGTTCCGAAAGTACCATAACCCGGTTCGCCGTGTCAACCAAAACAGCTCCATGTTTTGACCAAGCAGAACCCAGTTGTGGTAGCACCTTGAATTGCCTAGTCAAGGGGTTACAAACAACCAATGACTTACCTGACTCGGACGAGTTAGGCGAGTCGCCCCAGAAATAAACAAGTCCGCCAGCTGAAGCTACAGGATGAGGTGACCTGAAGGGTAAAAAGTTCAGATTGAATTTCAGCCATTGGTCTTGGTCAGGATCGTACACGTGGAGAGACGGCGGCGAGGAAAGGTGGCGCTGACTATTGTGGTGGTGGTGGTGGTGTTGGTGCGGTGGACGGAGAGCAAGAAAACGGAGAGGAGGCTTGGCGGAGATGAGGTCAATAAAGGAAGGTGAAGTTAACATGTGATTGAAGAATTTGCAAACGGATTTGCAGATCATGATCTGACGGAGTGGGAGCGATGAGAAGATCTGATGGAGCGTATCTTGTGGTAATCTGTTGATAGGGGAGGCATCCATTTCGTTCTTACGATGTGCCGGCGATGTAGCAGATCGAGACGAGCAATGGAGAGGAGGAAGACAGGAGAAAGGAAAGAGAAGAGGAATGAGGAGGAAAAAGGGCAGGTCTGGTCAAGTTCTTAGGAGTTAGTTAGCGCCTGTTACTTACGGCTTGTTTGGCTGTTATTTTTTTAACCATACACCAGTTGAATTTTTTTAATTTATTATAATAAATCATGAAATGCAATTAGGCGGCTGATTTAATTCTTAATCTATAATTATTCATTTTAAAAAATTTTAAGTTTTTTTAGAGAAAAAAAAAGTGAATCGTTAATTTATTAAAAACTAAAAATACGAATAATATAAATAAAAGTGTAATAAAAAAGTATCAAAATAAAATTTTAATATCATAATTTTTTTTGTCGCTATTCTTTAACTGGATTGATACAATTCTTTTAATTTATAATTTGACAATTTATACGTTTCACTCAATAATTTTAATTAGTTAAAATATAAGGGGAATTTTCACAATAAAAAAATACTGAAAATCCATTAAAAAATAAGACTAAAACTCTATAAAAAAAAAATTAAACATTCCACCCAAAATAATAAATACATTAGAAATTTGTATTTATTAAATATAAAAAATTAAATAAATAAAACATAATGAAATAATAAAAACCATTGTCCATCCAATAAGCGATCGATGGTGGTCAAAAATTAAAGTGATATTCTTTATAAATACTACTAAATAAATTATAAATCTAAGTGTGTTCAAATTTTACACTTCAATTTTTAAGTATAATTTCTTCAAAAAAAAAATTTAAGTATAATGAGATAAAGTTAAAAAAAATAATTCAATACATAATAACTGTATATTTTGTAATGTTTTGTGGTAAATATTGTTTCTATCAAGAGAAATGTTTATGTTATTTTATTTCTTTGGTGTGGCACTTCCTCAAACTAGAAATGGGTTGAAGTCCTTTAAAGATATGTGAATAAAATGTATGATCTAATATATTTTTTTAGTTGAAAACTTATTTCTCAATCATATCCAAATAAAAATATTGAGTGGATATCAATAATAGAAAGGACTTACATTCACTATATTATATAATCCAAGCCTACATATACACATATAATTTTTTTATATATATATATAAATATTTATATATATAGCATAAGAAAATTACAAACTAGATCAATAATTTTTGTTTGCTATCGGAAATGGTCTTTTTGTGTTTTTTTGGCCACATTTATTGATCTCGGAATTTTTGTCGGGTTAAGTTGGACTATGTATTTTACAACTTCGGCCTTAACTAGTGGGATGAATTGAGTTTTGCGTGAAATGTTAGGGCCCGGCTCATTTGATTTGGGTTCATGTATAAAATTTGGAATTTTTTCAGAAATCAAAAAGGGCAAAAAATTTTAAAATAGGGTTGACTTTTTTTTTTCAAAAATATAGTATTTGATAATATTTTATTTCAAAAATACGGTAGTTATTATCATGTACCAAAAAATCAAAACAATCAGAAACAATAAAAAGAATCGAAAATAATCAAAACAACTGAAACAATCAAATAAAATAATAAATAATGTTTTACATTTTTCAAGCGAATTCAATAGAAATGTAAACATAACACCCAAAAATAAACATAAATAACCGAAAACAATAAAAAACAATCGAAAACAATTGTAACAGCTGGGACAACCAAATAAAGTAACAATTCAATGAAAACAGAATCAAAATAAAAATCCAATCGAAATAAAATCAGAATAAGGAGAATAAGAACAGAACTCAAGAATAACATAAAAAATTAACGATAAAAAATAATGAAAATTAACATCTACCCATCATGATTCAATTGTAAGACGGTGATTTTCAATAAAAAAAAATGGAAAAGTGGAGATTTATAAGATGTAAGAAGAAAATTTAATTAGAAAATTTATGAGTTTGCATGTAAAAGATCTTGATTAATCTATAGTCACCGAGGCTAGTTTTAAATTGGGATAGATGTATAAATAGCGTCCAAACTTTTTCACTTTCACTATTTGGTGTTCGAACAATTTTTTTGCAATTAGGTGTTTGAATTTGCAAAAAAAGATTTTACAAGTTAAAGTGCTTATATGTCTTATTTTAAATAGTAAATTTATTAAAATGTCCTTCTTTTATATTAAACTTTATTTTGTTTGTTATTCCAATTATTTTTTAAAATTATTAGAAATGAAAAAAGTATTAATATTTATCATATTAAATTGAAAAAATTAAATATTTTT
>CATIWK010057269.1:0-10159 GCA_949634005.1 Mallotus japonicus | reverse complement strand
ATGAGACTTTTTAGCTTTAAAAGCTTGAGTCTCAATAGGTTTTAAGGTAGAGGGAATGGAATTACATGATGCTTTAACAAATTTAATATGTGATGATGAGGAGGTAGAAGCCATTCCATTTTCATATCCAAGTCCATGTATATTTCAATGGAATATTTTAGAGTTAAGAAGATGATCCAAACTCTCTTTTCCTTTCTTGAATTTGGAAATGGAATTTCTTAACTCTAAGACTTT
The DNA here is from genome assembly GCA_949634005.1 of Mallotus japonicus. Taxonomy (NCBI): domain Eukaryota; kingdom Viridiplantae; phylum Streptophyta; class Magnoliopsida; order Malpighiales; family Euphorbiaceae; genus Mallotus; species Mallotus japonicus. Next base: position 9,925 of record CATIWK010057269.1, on the reverse strand, counting down.
TCTAGAAAGCTTATGATTTTCATCACAAGATTTTTTAAGTTGGTCTTCCAAGGAATTTGAAATTTTTAAATCATGAGCAAGTTTATCATTTGATTTAACAAGATTAGAAAATTCATTTTTCAAATTTTCGAATTCCTTAGTTAAGCTAGTTAACTTATGCTTATAATGTTTTTTCTTAGATAATAAGCTTTTGCATTTAGCCTTAAGTTTGCTAGCAATAGAACTCTCATCATCATCATCATAATAATTATCATCACAAGAAGAGTTAGATATAAATGGTACCTCATTGTCGCTTTCAACAACCATGAAACAAAGGTTGGCTACCTCTTGTTGCTCCTCTTCCATTTCTGATTCGAAGGAGTCATCCCAAGTTACCTTGTAAGCCCTCTTTTTCTCTTTTTTTCCTTTGCTCTTGTTTTTGAGTTTGGGGCACTCATTTCACATGTGTCCCGATTTCTTGCATTCACAGCAAGTGATGTCTTTAGGTTTCTTCTTACCTTCTCCTTTATGCTTCTTGTTGAAGTCTCTTGTTCTTGAGAAGTGTTTTTTTCTCAAGAACTTCTTGAATTTTCTTATGAGCATGGCAATATCACTATCTTCATCACCAGAATCTTCAAGGTTTTCTTCTTTATCATCATTTTGTGAATCTTTTTAAGGCAATGCTCTTCTTCTTCTCTTCCTTCTCTCTTTGCTCTTTACCTCTTTGCTTAATAGTTAGCTCATGGGTGAGAAGCTTTCCAATAAGCACGTCGGTTGAGAGAGTTGAGAGGTATTAAGCTTCCTCAATTGAAGTAACACGAGATTCCCAATCCTTCTTAAGTAGGATTCTTAGAATCTTGTTGTTTACTTCTTCCTTGGAGAAATGTTTTCCAAGCTTCTTGAGAGTTGTAATAAGAGCTATGAGATGGTTTGTCATATCCGTTATTGATTCATGTGACTTCATCTTGAAGAGTTCATACTCATACATGTGGAGTTGAACCTTTTTATTTCTAACTTGTACATTGCCTTCATAATGATTTTCTAAGGATTCCCACATTTCCTTGGCCGAAGTACAACGTTGAAGCTTGCTACTTTCTTCTCTTTTCATAGAGGAGGCTATAGTGATCATAGCCTTTTTGTTCTTATAATTTTCTTCCTTTTGATCGTTGCTCCACTCATCTCTTGGAAGAGTAGTGACTACACCATCTTTGGTACCCGTAAGTGGTTCCCATCCTTTTAGAACACTTTCCCAAAGTTTGGATTCATTATCTAGATATAGCTCCATTTTGAATTTCCAATTTGGATAATCACTACCATCAAAGAAAGGTCTAAGAGAGGAGTTGTTATGGTTTTCACTTCCTATGATCTTGTATTCTAGCAATGAAGTTCCTAGAATTTAAGCTTTGATACCAATTGAAAGAGCCTTAGAGGGGGGGTGAATAAGGCTAATGAGGGTTTTAGTAAAATAAAAATGATTTTAAGGAATTAAACAAGAATTGATAGAATGTTGAGAAGAAAGAATGAAGAACACAATGATTTAAGGAGTTCGGATTCAACAATAATCCTACGTCTCCATCTAACTTATCCCCAAGTTAGGATTTTTAATCACTCACAATCTTATTCACAAGATTAAGATTACATAAGAGTTTTATGGCTCACTCTTATAACCTTACAACTTGAGTTTTCAAGGCTCACTCGAAAACTGAATCCCAAGTGTTTCTATGGACAAACACTTAAATCAATTCCTTTAGAATAGAATCTCACTTCCCATTTTCTAAACCAAAAAAATAGAAGAACAAGAATGTTAATTCTAACAATCACCAACTCTCACTGGAGTTATACAAATATAGAAATTATTTAAGAGAGAGTTTGAGAGCTTAATTAAATGCTTAAGAGAGAATTTGAATGATTAAGTGTCTTAAACCTTCATTTGAACTCTATGGGGTGTTTATATAGATAAACACTCAAAAATATGGCTGTTGGATGTATCAAACATGTCTCTAACGTCTCTTATTGATTTTTGAATCATCTTGGACTTATTTTTGTCAAAACGCCGCTCACGATCATGAGGAGCAAGTTCTGGCTCGTGAGGAGTGAAATACTAGCTGTTGCATTCAAAAATGACCGTTTGGAGCTGTCAGGACTGCCCTCACGAGCTGCACATGAGATGAATAGTGCTCATGAGCATCATTGTCCCTTTGCTCAATTTTGCTCTCACGAGGCTTCTACTCGTGATCAGCTCATGAGACACTCGTAAGGAGAAACCTGTAAGTTCAAAATTGGATGTTATAAACTTCACATATAACAACATTGGTGTATATTTTTTGAAGCCTATTTGCTGCTATTGATTTTTTTTGTAGATTTTGTATAGGCTAATTAAAGAGATAATAGTTTGTATATTTTGTGATTGGGCTCAGCCCTCATTCCGTATATTTTTTGGACTTGGACTTGTCTTTTTAGTAAGGGCTTCAACCCTTATAATCTGTAAATGGGCTTTGCCCATATTTATTGTAAATGGGCTTCACTCAAATATTTAGTAAATGGAATTTGCCCTTATAATTTTATTGAATAAATTTATTTCATTATGGCCTAGTCCATAAAAGCCCAATCCGCAAACTGACCCGACTTAGCCTGATAATTTTTTGCTACTAATTTGAACTAATTTCCATTCAATAATTGACGGTTCAGTTAATATTGAGCTCCTTTCAAACTCGTGCGGTTTTGCCCATTTCCCACTCGACCTGCCCGATGCACAACCTTAATATCGTTTAAATGATGCAAGTTCATCTAAAACCTGTGGTTTTCACTCAACCTCGAAAATATATAATTTAAACAATTAAATACTCTGGTCAGCTTTTCTTATAACTAACCTTTAGCTTTCTTAGGCTAAAGCAACTCTAGTTAAGGTTTTAATTCCAAGTTCTATTTCTTTCTTCACATACCACTATCTTGTTGTATTTATATCTCATATAATTTATGAATTGTGCACATACCACCATATAACAGTCCTTCTTACTCACTAAATTCTTGTGATTCATATTTACATATGTAACTATCTTTTCCCTATACACTTATCTTATGTAACTCACGACCTTATACACATCGTAGTATAACAATCCATTCAACACATCAAATACTAGTATTTGGCATGTAAATTATATACTTTACATAGTAATTTGGCTAATCAATATTCAACTATACCTAGTAATAAGTTCAATCTTACTAATATTTGTCATTTTCTTACTTAACCTTCTTTATTTCCTTTTCAAATTCTAATTGTCTTGTATAACTCACATTCGCTCGATATCGGTTTAGTCCCTCCATTTCAGGCATATCATCAAATTTATTAATGGCTACGAGTATCAAATTCTACTTCATTTTTCCCTCACTAACCTTCATCAAAACATCCTTACATATCGTATTATAAACTACTCTCATTTCCATTAGCACGCTCAAACTTATTTATATGTTTAGTTCTTTTTTCAAGCTTCTTATACCTAAAGCTCAATCATTGTAGTCACCTTTGTGACTGCTAATGTGGTAACATTAACCTATACTATTGGTGGCAATAGGAAATTTGTGCTATTCATCTATATATAAGTAGGTGAAGGATGAATTCATATTTTACTTGAAATATTCCTAAAATCCAACATAGAAACTATTGACATCGAGCCATCATGTCATCTACATGCTTAAGCACCTTACCTTTCATTCCTCCCTTGATTAATAAAAGAGAACAATGAAGGTGGTCGATACAGTTATGCTTGATTTAAATTAGAAATTTCAACTTAGCAACACCATTGGATCATTCTCCTCAACAACTCGACCCCTTCCTCTACTTCATTTTTAAGTCACTAACTTTTCTTTTGTAGTCCTTACCATCTTTTAGAATATAAGACTATAATACAACTATGAGCGTCATCATTATTTATAACTTATTTGATAAGACTACAACTTTCATCATAGTCTATCGAGTTAATCCAAACTATACTCATTGTTTGCCATTGTAAATATTAGTGAAAAGGAGCTATATGCTATCGAAGTTGACCTTTGACATACTTAATTATTGACCATTAAGTTGAACTTAGATAGATGTTTATCCGTTGCACCTTTTTCTATGTTATACTAATTCGCCATTCTAGTGTACATTTAATCTTAACACTCTTGGACTTAAAATCTATTACTTCTCTTTCAATTTCCTAGAATGTTTACCTTTTTATGAAATTCATTAATTTTCTCTTTTATAAAAGATCTTTTCATAGGCAATAATATTTGTTCTTCTTTTTTCCTCCCTTTTTTTTCCTAAATAACTAACACCCCTTCAAATAATGCATTCATGACTCAAATTTGGAATTCTCAATTTTGTCTCCCATTCAAGCATTTGCTTCTTAAAAATTAATTAGTTATATTATCTAATCATCCCCCTTCTACACCTTTAGTTTCCTTAAGCTAAATAGATCTAATAAAGGTTTATTTTTCTAACTTTTTTTTTCCTCATTTCACATATTCAGTTATGCAACCATCATCTTTGTCTTTTATACTCATACATCTCATATAGTTTATGAGTTATGTACGTATCACCATATAACTGCCCCTTTCACTGCTAAATTTTTTTATAATTTATACTTGTTCCACACTGTCATTGTTATATCATCGCTTAGTTAAACTAAATAACAAGTTTAAACTCACCTACACGTTTCACTTTCTTATCCAACCTTCCTCGTCTCTACTCTTTCCTAAGTGGAACAAATCTCCCTGGAATGCTTATATAAATTATCATAAAGTATCATTCCTTTAGTTCACCTATAGCAAGGTCACAATCATTATTGTAATTCAGCTTTTATATAATAAAATGGAATAAACCACTTTATTATACTAATGAATATAAATTTCATCTACTATCAGACATAAGTTCCAATAAATTTGCTAACACCCATAATGTCCATCAACCATATATTCAAATCCCAAATCCTCATATCTCATCACAATTCATAGTTTCCATTCTCATGGGACATATTTTGATAGATTATCTTTACTTACACCTTAACTTTTGGTCACATATATCATCTTTGTATCACAAGGTGGAATAAATCAATATATGATTCTACTAATTATAAATTCCATAGCTAATAAACACACAATTCCAATGGACTCATTATTAGCTATAAATTTTATCGACTTGTAAACCAAGACCTCTACCTATGTTTCTACCTCTAGTTTTTGCCATCTTCCTAAAATCCAAATTCAAATAACTTCAATAATATGTATCACTAAAGTTTTGGTTCATCAACTGATATACGCCAAATTTAATATTTCTTAATTCCTATAGAATCCATCAAATCTAGGCATCATAAGCAACGTTCTGATACAAAATAATGTGACACCCTCTCCACCAGTACCTTAATTAAATGATTATTAATCCTATATCATCAAATTAGAGAACCAATGTAGAGTGGCACCACTTCTAAAGAAATTCCACTCACTTGGTAGAGCTCCTTCATCCATTCCTCCCAACACACTCTTTTTTTTTTTTTTTTTTTTGTGTTAAGTAATAAACTCAAATTGGAGATGAAACCAATTTGAAGATATTCTTTTCCCTAAAGAGTAGTAATGTAGTCCTCCTTCTTCCCCCATAATCTATAGGTCTCCTCTTGCTTCTCTTATCTTCTTCTTCTTCTCTTTTTTTTTTTTTTTTTACCACATAATCAAATTCTAGCGCGCGCGCACACACACACACACACACACATATATATGTATATATATATATTTCTTTTTTAAATGTTATAATGGATTATTCCTTTACATGCTTGTATAAATTTTATTTTATTTTATTAATTTTATTTTACTTGTTTCACCATAAAAATTACTTTTACACTCTATTTATAACTTTTTTTTTACTTTATAAGAAACAAAAATTATCACGTATTTTTATTGCTAAGATTTAAATTCTTACTCCAATATTCTTATAATAAACCTATACAACAAAACCTGTATAAATTAATAATTGATAAATTAATAATATCTATTAAATAATAAATTTTCTGATTCCGATTTAAACTAAGGAGATAGATTAATAATTTCAATAAATAGTAAAAAAAAAATTTCTTTTGAAAATCTTACATAAGCCCTTTGTCGCATTCATATTATAAATCATTAATTTACAAAAAAAAATACATATTATATATATATATATATATATATATATATATATATATATATATATATATTAAAAATAGTCTACTATTATTTATTTACTTAAAATTTAAATCTAACTGATTTTAACTAAAAATATAAATCTATTTGACCTCTTTATAATAAAAAATGATATCAGTTACATAAGACATTTAATACAATTAACTTAAACTTGCAAATTAAAAAAATATGGATTGGTTTGTATTTTTTAAACTTTTAGCCTCCATTCAGTAATAGATAATTTATATTTTTATAGAATAAGATAAATTTTTGGTTGATTAAATGAGCGTTATAATTTAAATTGTAAGAATACTCAATTTATTAATAAATTATTAATTTATTGATTAACATATATATATATATATATATAAGTTATAATATATTTAGTTAAAATTATGATTTTATTCTTATCAAATATTTTTACATTTATTATGAATGAAAATTTATATATTATGTATCATATATTAAAGTATTAATACATTAAAATTATGAGTTAGCTTGCGAACTTTTATTCCAATTTGTTTATGAGCTTTATCAATCAAGTTTGGTGCAACTTGAGTTCGACTTGTTTATTCGACAAACTTCAATATATGAGTTTGAACGAGTTTTTATCAAGTTGAGCTTCGAGTTTTTATCAAGTTGCCCAATTTGTGTCAACAAAGTCCAATAAATGAAATGATTGAGACTTAGTGAGAAGTAAACTAGTATACTATGTGCCTTTCAACTAGCGAAGTAGACGTTTTGAAGCCTAAAAATGTTGCTGAGTGGGTGAATGCATAAAATGAGTGAGTTTACTAATAACGAATAATAAGTCAGGCCTTATAAAGGTTACATATTGCAATGAACCACAATATTATCTATATTTTGTAGCATCATCTAATGACAATGAATAAGAATCAGCCTTGTAAAGAGAAGAGCAAGTAGTCATTAGTGTTGAAATTGGTTCGCAAAAAAACATTCCCATGGACTTTAAAATACCATTAGTGTATCATTATTGAGATAGAAGGAGCCCTTTCTCATGCCAAAGCACTTGAACTCCAAGAAAATAATTTAGTTCACCAAGATCCTGTAGAGAAAAAGTGGTAGATAATTTATCAATGACAGGTTGAACAAATAAATTACTACTTCATGTAATCACTATATCATCAATATAAACCAGTAGAAAATAAGAGATATTTCCATGAGTATAAATAAAAAATGAAGAATTAGTATGAGAACCCACAAAACCAATTGATAAGAGAAAACCACTGAGTTTTTGGAACTAGGCTCTAGGTGCTTGCTTGAGTCCATATAAGGACCTTCGCAATTTACAAACATAATGAGGAAATTGTTGATTAACAAAGCCTTGAGGTTGAGCCATGTACTAGTTTCGCTCAGGTTGCCATGTAGAAAGGCATTGCTTATGTTCAATTGTCGAATAATCCATTTCCTAGAAATGGCAATAGAAAGCATTATCTGAACTATGATAGGCTTGACAATTGGACTAAAAGTGCTAGTATAGTCTAATTCATGCTCTTTTATGTATCCTTTTGCTACCATATGAGCTTTAAAATGCTCAATATTTCCATCTGCATGACCTTTTATTTTATAAACCCATATTGCCAACAACATTGACATTATTGGGAGAGGCGCAAGGTTCCAGGTGTTGGTGTGATATAAAACTTGCATTTCATCGTGCGTAGCATTTCTCCATTCTTTATACCTGACTACTTATTTAAAATTGGTTGGTTCAATGTTTTGAACAACCTGAGCGATATGAGCATATTTTTGAGACTTAGCAATTATAGAAAGGTGCAGTTGCATTAGATGATGATGTGAGGGTTGATTAACAGTGGATTTCAAGTTTGTTGGCATTGGATAAGGGTAGGTTAATAAAAAATTTCAATCCATCTGGATTAAAAACTCGATGTGTAGTATGGGGGAGAGGTGATTAGATATGTTTTAAAATAATAGAGGTTGATGGATAATGAGTTTGTTGGTTTGAGATAGATAAGGATGGAGAGGGTAGTAAAGAGTTAGAAGAAGGAAGAGAATTCATACCTATTAAGAATTCCTTAGAATTAGAGAGTTGGGACAATGGTACTTGAATCTCCAACCAAGGTAGTGAAGATGTTATAGAAGTGGATACAATATTAGATGAAGAGTTGGACATCATTTGAAAAGGAAAGACATGTTCATCAAATTTGACATGCCTAGCCATATAAATTTTGCCAATTTCTTTATTTAACCCCTATAGCCATCATACTAAGTTGAATAACTAAGGAACACACATTGGTTGCCGTAAAAAGAAAATTTATGAGTATTGTAGAGTCGTAATAATGGGTATACAACACAACCAAAAATACATAAAAAATAAAAATTAGGCGATTGGTTACACAACAACTGGAAAGGAATTTGATTAGAAAAAGATGTTGCAGGCATGCGGTTAATCCAAAAAATTGATGTTTCAAAGGCATAATGCCAATATTTAAATGGTGCACCACAATGACCTAAAATAATTAAACCAATATCCATAATATGCTTAATTTTTCTCTCAGCAATACCATTTTGTTCATGTGAATAAGGACAAGCCAATCTGTGTAAAATTCTTGTTGCTTGAAAGTGTTTAAACAGTGGTCGAAATTCACCACCCTAATTTGAAGTAAAAGATTTAAAAGAATAATTGAAATGTTTCTAAATAAGTGCTTGAAATTGTAGAAAAATTTGAGGAACATCACTTTTATTTTTAAGTGTAAAAGGCCAAATGAACAAAGAAAAATCATCAAATAAAAATTATAAAGTATTTTCTATTAGGGACATTAGTTATAGATTATGGATGTGAATATTGTGTATGTCTCCTAAAAGGCTCATGAGTTCTAAAAGGCAAATGAAACTTACATTCACAAGTATGCAAATGATTATGTGAGGTGACATGCTTAGGTGTGTGTCTCTTTATGTACATGAAAGTATGCATGGGTTGAGGTCTCTTGGTTTGAGCCTTTGACCTTAGAATCATAGGGGGATGAGACTTATAAGGTTTGGTATTGGCTTTTGGTGGGTGAGAATTCTTAGCTCTAGGAGTTTGAGTCATATCAAATCCACTAGAAGCTAGAGAAGGATCATGTTTAGCTTTGACAAATCTTTTAGGAGTTGATGAGGAGGATCCATTTGAATAACTAATTCCATAAGTGTCACCATGATATCTTTAAGATGCTAAAAGGCTATTAAGAGTTTCTTTTCCTTTTTGAAATTTAGAAATAGATTTTTTAAATCTAACATTTCTTGGAAAACTTTTCATTTTCTTTGTTAGTTTTATTAAATTCATATTTCAAAAAATGGTAGCTTTCAAATTGCTAGAGAGTTGTTTATTGGATGAAATAACCTTAGAAAACTCATTATTCAAATTTTCAAATTCCTTTAACATTTTTGAAAGCTCAAGTTTATAAAGCTTTTTCTTGGAAAGCAAATTTTTGCTCTTAAGCATAAGTTTGCTCATAAAAGAGCTCTTATCATCATCATAATCACAATAATCACAAGAAGAGTGAGAAATAGAAGGTGCCTCATTGTTGTTTTCAAGAGCCATGAAGCAAAGGTTGGCCGCTTTCTGTTGCTCATTTTCCTTTCTCGATTAGGAGGAGTCATCCTATATAGCCTTGAAAGCCTTCCTCTTGTCCTTTGCTCCATTGCCCTTAAGATTCAACTTAGGACATTTACTTCTAATATGACCCAATTTCTTACATTCATAGGAAGTGACTTATTTGGTCTCTTTGTATCA
>CATIWK010057261.1:0-11901 GCA_949634005.1 Mallotus japonicus | reverse complement strand
TTTGGGTAAGGAAAATAAAGTCATAACTTCAATTTCTAATGATTCTAAAATAGAATCAATTTTATCAATACATTTCAAGCACCAAAAATATAATCTTAACATTTTTAAGATTTCAAGTAGTCTAATGTGTTTGTAAAATACCAAATAATGGCTTATAACTTCAAATTGAAGAACCAATCCCGAAACATAAATTCATGTAAAATAAGTAACTTATCAAATGCTAAAAATTAAGAGAGTTACGTTTAAATCACTTTAAAAAGTTTAAAAATAAAATTGTCCCTCCATTTTCTTTTGTATCAAATAACTTGAAATTCTATATATATGTTTTTGTCAATTTAGAATTCTTTATGTTTATTTTACGTTTCTGATACAATAATGTTGTATATCTTTTTGTCAATTTGGAAAACTTACCATGTATTTATAATAATAATATAGCAGCTATAGGAATTGGGTTAGTTTTGCTTCTCTTCAAACAGATCATAATCTAATTAAATAATATGTCAATAAATGAAAGATGAAGATGGGTGTAACTCAGATGGTAGAGCACTTGCTTAGCATGTGAGAGGTACAAGAATCGATACCCTATATCTCCATTCTATTATTAGGTAGCTTGTATTTAATTTTGTTACTTTTTGGTTTACTTTTAGTTTCTAATCTTATTTTAAATGTGCAGGGGAAGGTGGAGGTGTTTTTGGTACTTTTAGTTCTGGTTTAGTGTTTGCTAGTTGTGAAAAGGGTGCTGAAGATAAGAAAAGTGAATGTAAAGACATTAAAGGTGGAGGGGATGGTAAGAAAAAGGAATCTTATGATTCAGAGTTTGTTGAACTTGTTGGTGGTGGTAGTGAGTTAAAGGATTCTATTGGGGTATGTTTTGTTTTATTATTTTTTGTATCATTTTGGTTTCTTTTTTATTTATGATACTTTGTTTTGTGTTTTTCTGTTTTAAGGGTGATAAGAAATTGTTTAAGGATGTTAGTTTTAATTCCAACATTGAAGATAGTTCCGTTAAAGGTGGTGTTGATGGTGATGAAGTATTAAAGGATTTCAATTTGGTGTGTTCTTTTTTTTTGTTATATTATTTTAGTATCTTTTTGGTTTCCAATTTTCTTTTGATGTATTGTTTTATTTTTAGGGTGAACAGACTGTATTTGATGATGTTAATTATCTTTTCAGTGTTATTGATTCTACTATAAAAAGCTACTTGTGGTTTGAGTGGAGATGTATGTTTTTTTATTTTTTGTGTTTTATTTATGGTTGACTTTTTTTTTTGTTTGAACAGGCTATTTAAAAGGGTGATTTTGTGTCTCTTTCTAATGAATCTGGTGTTATTGGTGGACATAAGGTTAAGCATGCTGTTGTGGTAGTTTTTTAGTTTTTTTTTTTATGTGTGATTTATTTCTGTTGCTTTTTGGTTTATGTTTGGTTTCTGATATTGTTTAATATATGCAGATAATAATAATAATATATTTAATCAAAGATAATGAAAAATATAATGAGCTGAATAAAGTGTAAAAGATTGTTTTATATACGGAAAATAAACCAAAAGTAAACAAAATATATCCAATTATTAAATTTATTTTTGAAAGTATTATATTCAATTATTAAATTTATAATATATTAAAAAATTAACAAAACTATTGAAGCTAAACGTTTTTGATATAAAAGATGTATCAAAAAATTTTCAGAAAATATAAGTTGTGTTAGAAGTCAGTTTTAAATAATGAATGTAATGAAAAGTCAGTTTTAAACAATGAATGTAATGAAACTATTTTATTTGAAACGTAAAATATACAGAAAATATTATAAATTGACAAAAACATATTAAATTATTAAAAAATTAAAAAATTATTACTAATATTAAATATTAAAATTATCATTTTTATAAATTAGTTAAATTTTAATTATTAATTGATCTTTATTTTTATTCAAAAAGGTGAAAAAAAATCATCTTATTGAATTATATATATAGTTATATTTGAAATATTCATATTTAATATTAATATAATATATATATATATACACACACACTTGCAACATCATTGTTCAAGGTTAAGGTTCCCATATCAAGCAACTAAGTGTTTGTAATAATCAATTAATTAAGCTTTGTAGACACCCAATTCCGGGATAAGGGAGTGTGGATGCGACAGAGGATTCCGATGATGAGAATTCATTATAAATAGATCCTCAGAATTTGATTTTTGGATCTCAAAGGCTAAATTGCTCTTTTTCAAGGATTGAATTGAGTTTTCAAGGACTAAATTGAAAGTTTTCTTCTTTCAGGGGTCTTGTAGTAAAAGTTTCCTTTCTTCAGGGGTCTTTTAGTAATTAAAAGTTAAAAAAAATTTTGAAAAACCGATCAGAATTATATATTTCCGATCAGAAATATCTAATTCCGACCGGAATTACACATTTCCGGTTGGAAAATGCATAATTCCGATCGGAATTATGTATTTCCGATCGGAAATACATAATCCCGATTGGGATTAAGCAGTCCTAATTGCGTTTTAACTCTTTTTTTTTATCTTTCCAGTTAATTAAATTATTTTTCTGACGTTTTGATTGGTCAGATGATGAGATAAATCTCTGTCAAAGAATTTATCTTTGTTTTAGAGTTTTATTTTGAGTCTAATTTTATTATTGAAGTCACAGTAGGTTACATGACTTAGTTTAGGGTTTTTCTATATAAACTCAGTTTAACTCCTGAGCAAAGGACTTTTGGACTTCTGTTTTTGATGGCAAATTTTACTTCTGTTCCATAGGACTTCTTGTGGAGATCTTTCTAGGACGAAAAGAAGGTTTTTTGACAGTCTTTTGACAAACGCAACATACACACCTGCATACAAAAAGAATGAAAAAGCTTTTCTTTTACGGACAGTTTAAAAGAGCAATAGACCTTTTGAGAAGAAAACATCAGACATAGAGGATCTATTCAAAAGCAACGGTGACATACACACCACTATGAGGAGAAAATCAATACTGCATTCTCATTCTCTAAATCCTTATTTTTCATCTTCTCTTTCCTTCTTTTATTTAATTTTGATCTTATTTTATTTAAGTTTTATTATTTGTTAGTTTTGGCTATTCACTGACTGATTTTATCTGTTTTTATTTTTTTATGATGGATGGGATGACATGAGCACACTTGATGGAGAAAACCTAAGGAGCACCTATAAAGATCCATGGAATGCCATGGATTTTTACTATGTATCTAAATTTCAGTTTAGGGTTTCTTAGTTTTTTTTATTTGTTTATTTCAGTTTATGATTTATTTTAGGTTTGTATTTAATTAATTATTTTGTTTTGGTAGATTGTAATAGACCCAATAGTGGGATTAATGAAATTATATGTGTGGATGTATGTTTTATTTTGATTAATTAATTAGTAAATTAGGTTTATTTGGTAAAATTTAATAAAATCAATGGTGGCTTTAGAATCTTTGGGTTGCATGTTAATTAAATTAGGATTAGAAATCACTTAATGCGTGTCTTAACGGAATTTATTGTTTTATTGCTATTTTTATTGTTTTGTTTATTGTTTTTATGATTATTTATTGTTTTGTGATGTTTTTAGTTACTTTTCTTTATTTGCGTTTGTAATTTGCATGTTTATTTGTTTTCTTTTGTTTTTAGGTTTTTAGGTTAATAACTAGATCACCTTGTTCTATTAATTAGGTTTTTTTTCAGGGTTAATTAATTAATTTGATTTTAGGCTCATAATTGATTAGATTTTAGGCTAGAATGCATTTAGGCCCACCTAGCTAATTTAGACATAGGCCCACTTTAGTTAATAAAATTAATTTAGACTTAGCTCATTTAAAGCCTTTTCATAATTTATAGATCTTGCTCATTTTTAGATTTAAAATTTGTAGGAATTAGGCTCACTAATTTAAGCTTTCATAATATGTAAACTTAGCTCACTTTAATTAAAATTTATAGATTAGACTAACTTAGGGTTTATATGCTTTGAATGTATGCATTATTTATTTGCTTTTTCATGACTAGTTTGCCTTGGAGTTTATTGTTTAAAATAAGGGTTTATATGAAATTGCATGTAAATAGAGGATAAGAAAATGATTAATAAAATAATTCTAAAAGAACACAAGACTAAGAGAAGTTAGTATTCCGTACCCAGAATTTCCTGGTTGTGATGCTAGTTTTCTTTTAGAGAATCGAGTACCACCTCTGATGTTGTCCCAGTTATTACCTTGGGTGGCGACTCCATCATCTCCACACTATGTCTTTGTGATATAGTAGTGTGTTCTCTAGAGCCTTGAGCTCAAACAGTGTCATGGTCGCAAGAAACTTAGGCGCGCGCTAAACCCCACCGTCTACAGTGGCGACTCCATTGGGGATAAGAGATACTGATTCTACTTGTGTTCTTTAGAATTAATTTATTAATTATTATTTTATTCTTGCATTCATTCTTGCATATGTCCCTACTAACTGATGGTGTTGGTCTATAGTCCCTTGATTCCACTAGCTTCATAGGATTGTAGATTGGCTAACCATCACTCTTAGCCTTAACTCGATCCAAAAGAGATTACCGGGCTCATCTGACCAGAGTCTATGACCCAAGTCTTAAAGGGGGGGTAGTCTTCTCTCGAGTTGGTAAAGGATGCCGGGCCCCTCTGACCTTGGCCTGTAACTCAAGTTTTAAAGGAGGGCATTTTGCTAAGGGAACCTTGACCTTTTTTACCACACTCAGCTCATGTAGTGGCTTAGTAACTTCCCCTAGGATCTACCCAAATTGTGTGTGAATGTTGCCATGAGGTATTTCTATTTATAAAGGCTCAAGCTCATACTTTAGAAGCCCAGCGGGACTAATAAAGATTAGGCTAAGCTTTTATATTTAGAAATGCTGCTTCTATGCTTTTATTGCTTTGAGAGATTTGGCATGCGCGTCGGTACTTGATATCCCCTGTTGATATTAAGGCCAAGACCAAAAATCCTAGGAAAAGAGACTAACCATTGAATTCCTGTGTGGGAGAAATAAGGTTGGAACGATGTATGTTATACTCTTGATTTGTTAATTGCTACTTGCTACTTGTTGCATAGCACGTGCATCATGCATACATGCATACATGTAGTTCATGCATCATACTAACACTTTATTGTTTAGCCATCATAGATTACCCATGCAGCATCATTTCCTTATTGAGTCCTTAGCAAACCAACTACAAAGTCCATCGTGATATGTTCCCATTTCCACTCTGGTATAGGCAAAGATTGCAACAAACCAGCTGGATGTTTGTGCTCAGCTTTAACTTGTTGACAAGTCAAGCACTTAGAAACATAATCTGTTATGTCTTTCTTCATCCCTTGCACCAATAATGTTCTTTTAGAGTTCTATACATTTTTGTACTGCCTGGATGCATTACATAGGTAGAGCAATGAGCTTCTTCCAAAATTTCTCTTCTTAAGTTATCCACATTCAGAACAAATATTCTCTTTCCGAGTCTCAAAATCCTATCACTATCATAAGTCACTTCCTTCTTCTTCACATCTTTAATTTCTTTTCGCAACCAGTCATTTGTGCTTGTGTAATTCTTTCCAGAAGAAATGGCCTTACTTTTAAAGTAGCCAAAATACCTCTTGAAGCATCTAAAGTCAAGTCCACACCTAGACTCCTTAGTTCCATTAACAACAGTACTCTTATTGTGCGTATATAGTATAGATTACATGTTGACTTCCGATTAAGTGCATCTACCACTACATTGGCTTTACTAGGATGGTATTCAATAGTGCAGTCATAATCCTTCAATAATTCCACCCATCTTATTTGCCTTAAGTTTAATTCCTTCTGACTCATGATATACTTTAAAATCTTATGATCGATGAAAATATGGCATGTTTCACCATACAAATAGTGTCTCTACATTTTTAGCACAAAATTTACTACAGCTAATTCTAAATCATGTGTGGGATAGTTTTGCTCATGGGGCCTTAGTTGCCTTGATGCATAAGCAATCACCTTCCCATCTTACATCAATACACAACCAAGTTCTTGTTGTGAAGCATCACTATATACCATATATTTGCCTCCTTCAACTAGCAATGTTAACACTGGTGCAGTAATCAACTTCTCTTTCAAAATTTCAAAGCTTTATTGACATTCAGGAGTCCAGTCAATTTTTGCATTCTTTCTCAATAATTTTGTCAAAGGATATGCAATTATTGACAAATTCTGAACAAACCTCCTATAATATCCTGTCAAACCTAAGAAACTTTGCACTTCCGTCACATTCTTAGGTGGCTCCCAGTTCACAATTGCAGCAACTTTATTAGGATTAACGTATACCCCTTCTGTAGATATCACGTGTCCTAAAAATAAAACCTTATCCAAAAAAAATTCACATTTATTGAATTTAGCATATAATTGTTTACTTCTCAAAATCTCTAACAATGTTCTCAAATGCTCTTCATATTCCTTTTTTGACTTCGAATACACAAGAATATCATCAATGAATACGATTACAAACTTGTCTAAATATTGCTTGAATACTCAGTTCATCAAATCCATAAATGTAGCTAGTGCATTTGTCAAACCAAATGGCATTACCAAAAACTCGTAATGTCCGTATCTCATTCTAAAAGCAGTCTTAGGAACGTCTGACTCCTTAATCCTCAAGTGGTAATATCCAGACCTTAAATCTATCTTCAAAAATACCACTGCTCCTTGTAACTGATTGAAAATATCTTCAATCCTTGGTAAAGGATACTTATTTCAAATAGTCACCTTATTTAGTTGTATGTAATCAATACACAAATGCAATGATCCATCCTTCTTCTTCATAAATAGCATAGGTGCACCCTAAAGAGAAAAACTAGGTCGGATAAATCCTTTATCCAACAGCTCTTATAGTTGCACTCTTAACTCCTTCAGTTCAGTTGGAGCCATTCAATATGGTGGTTGGGAAATAGACGATGTACCTGGTAACAGTTCAATTTCAAATTCAATTTCTCTTTCAGGCGGCAAACCTAGAAATTCTTTTAGAAACACGTCCTTAAATTCATTGACAACAGGTAACTCTTTTATTTGCACTTAGAAGCTAGGAAAACATCACAACCTTTTCTCAAAAACTTCATCGCTGTCATAGCTGATATGATCTTAGTGGTTGCTTTCTTACTTTCACTCACAAAACTTATTTTCCTTCCACCTTCCATTTTAAAATCTACTTTTCGTTCATAGTAATTTACATTTACCCGATATTGACTCAGACTATCCATGCCAAGTATAACATTAAACTCGTTAATTGGCAATGGTATAAAATTTCACTTCATTTCTGCTTCTCCCAATCTCACAGAGACATCTTTGATAACCGACTCACAAATTACACTCGTTCCCATCGTCATACTTATAATTACGGGATCTATTCTACCACAGGACTTAAGATTATTATGCATGGAAAATGCAGATGACATGAATGAAAAAGTAGCACCAGGATCAATTAAAATAAGTGCTAACTTATTTGATATATAAGTTGTACCCATTATCACATCCGGTGCATTCTCGACATCTCGTTCTGTCACTGCATATACTATTGCTTATTTCACATTCCCAGGTGCATATGCTTGTCCAGCAGCTCTATTTTGAGATGGTGTAGCCATTCGGCTTGCTTCACTTCGAGCAGCTATAAGTCTAGCTGGATTTGGTGGCCTTCCAGCTCTACTGTTCCTTAGAGTATTTGAGCCTTCTACTGATTGTTCCCTCAATAATTTCTTTGGGCACTCATGAGCATAGTGTCCCATTTCATTACACTTGTAACATCACACTCCACTGTTCCCATAATTACCAAAATGATTCTTTTTACACACATTGCACAAAGGAATACTGCTCCTAAATTGAGCATTAACTGGCCTGGGTGGTGCCATTGGTTGTCTCACAGACACACCACTTCCCTAAGGCCTGTTATTCCTTGAATATGGGAAGAATCTTGACTTTTTATTTCCACTTTTCCTCAAGGGCTATTTAGAACTTCCTTCATGATGTTGAGACCTTGCACAACTTGCAGTCTCCAACTCCTTATCCAATCTCTCTTGTTCCATGGCTTTCTTAGCCCAACCTCTAAAAGATGTGCCAACATATAAGTTTAACTTCCCACGTAAGGAGATATGCAATCCGTCTCAAAATTTCTCACTTTTCATTTCCTCAGTGGGATAAACATCCTTAACATACTTGTATAGGTCCTCAAACTTGTTAGTATATTCTCTAACAGTCATAGAACCTTACACTAAATTCACAAAAGATGCCTTCTTCTGCTTCTGATACATTTCAGTCAAGTATTCCTTATTAAACTCCTCCTTGAATATTTGCCAAGTAAAAGTTTCTCCATACAGATTCTTAATTTGAGTTAACCACTCATCAGCCTTATCAAATATTAAGCCATACACGTTTTTGGCTTTTTCTTCATCTGTTAACTATAATGTGGTAAAAGACTTATCTACCGTCTTGACTAGGGTCTAACTTACCATGAAGATCGTATGCCCCACATTTTTTGGCATGTTCAATAATATCTCTAGGCTTTTTATACCTCTCTTTTTCAGCCATCACAGTTGCTATAGTGAGTGCTAAGTCAGTAGCATCTATGTGTACTACTGGTGGTGCTTGCGGATTCGGCACATTCACCTACTCTACAAGCAGCGGTCGTTGACAATTATTGTGTGCTCTCCTAGGCACATTCTCAAATATTGATGCAAACACTACTGGTACTGAACTACCCTGTTGACTATCCATTCCAGCATTTGATGCTTCCTTATCATGGCCTACTGACACTGATGACGGAGATAATTCTCGTTGCGATGCTCAATTCCTAGTCGATTGACTAGCCCATTATATAAGATTTTCTCTACCGGGTTCATTTCCTCGACCTAGGCCTCTCCTATACGACCACCTCTAATCCTTGCCATCTATTAATAGCCTGAAATTCAAAATTAAATACTTTAATATCGCTTGTCATTAACCTCAAATTCATCAATAATATCCTCTGAAACTAGTGTTTCTTATTGTCTACAGAATCTAGCAACTTAACGCTTTGATACCAATTCAAACTGTAACACCCCTCCCCTCTAGTACCACCATATAACATCACATTATACATGGCGATACCATCAGAGAGTAGCATTACCTCAATAGCTAACCTCGCAATGCTATCAACAATGATATCTTTAGAATATGAAAATGCCATAATTGTTTAAATACACAATAACTAACTCCCATAAAATTTAAACGATGGCAAGCAGTATTTGATATCTTAACTTAAACAAATATATACATGGTAGATAAGGTGTCCTATCACCTTAGCATTATACAACCTTAACACAATGCATAAGTACGGGTTATATAAAAATACAAGTAAAAAGCAAATACACATAAGTATTTTGATAACCCTCTCTGGATAGTACCTCCCTTAGAGCATGCTAAGTGTGCTTCATCCTTTAGCACACCATAGGCCATAGAAGAACTCAACCCCTTCTCAAAATCTGAGCAAAAAGAAGTAAACTAATAACAGTCCAAATATGGAAATAAGCTAGGCCAAAAGCAAAAAGAACAGAAGTAGGTTTCATTATGGCTAAACTCATATCTAGGCCAAAAAGACCTGAACTCCAGAACTAGTGTAATAAATGACTAGGAATCCATATACTCCTCTCTAACAGTTGAAATACGCACATCCACCCCAATCGGCTCTACAGTAACTCTGAATGCAAACTCAGCATCTGGGTCATGACATACCACATACTTCACCTTCGTCTCCAACTCAGAAACCTCATAAGTCATGGTGGTCCACTTCACCACCATCTGAGAATCTCTAGCTATACAACTACAATATATAGCCTAAACTGAAAAATATACGAGAAAGTGAATGTGAGTAATTTCATAAGGAAATTACCCAGTGAGTGACTAAGAAATAAATAACGAGAATACCAGAAATAGAATCGATCATGAATGTAGAAATAATAACAGTAGAATAATTGCACAAAAATTAAATTCGTAACTCAAAGGACAAATTGATATATTAAACATCATTTTATTAATTAACAGATGTCGAAATATTATTTCTGTATTTTTCTCAAGGTTCACGTAATTTAATTTTGAGCATTTTTCACAAGATATGATTCTAAGCATATTCCACAGAATATAAAATTTTTTTTTGAGCATTAGAGCACAATTATACATGTCTAGATATAATTAACTATCGACTTGAATATCACATACTAGACATGACACATTTATAAATATACTATATTTTTGAAAATACAAGTTTATAGTTAACTCCTTCTCAAAGTAAAATAATCGCATAGCTCCTTCTCAGAGCAAATTGAAATGTAACTCCTTCTCGGAGTGCCATACTTGTTAACCATATAAATTCACCCAAAGGCATAATAAATTTATGCACTATCCCCAAGACAGTTACTATTAATTGGCCAATAATAATCAACACATCTTATAACAGTTTTATACAGAAAACTATAATTTAATCCTCAGACAATACTTGTCATTACACCATGACAAAACTGGACATGACAGTCATAGAATAGAAATATTTGTAATCAAATATCATATTCTAATAATCGAAATATACTCTATTAAACTCATACAATTGTGCTCTTAACTGCTCAATATAAAATTTTTCTCAATCGGAGAATATTAGCTCGGAAATGAGCATTCTGCAGGTTAATTCTTTTAGATGTTTGTTTTCTTGTATTAGAGTAGCATTCTTAGCATACCCAAAATAAATACATCAAGTTCACTAGCATTCTAGAAATATTCATAAAAAAATTAATTCTTAAATAAGAGGTCTAGAAAATATTTAGAAAGCACTAAAATATTTATGCTATCAATTATTTATTTATCATTCACAAATTAACGTCTATACTTATGCTTAATTTAGATACATACCAGAAATATTTATCTCAAATACTTCCCTTAACTGGTATTTAAATAAAATTCACATGTATGTACAAATTTCCCTGCAAGACTTACTCCTTATTAAAATAAAATAGGAAGTAGCTTAATTAAGCAGACCATAATTAATTTAATAATTAATATATATATATATATATATATAAAGTTTCCAAAATACAATTTCAAGTTCAAGTATTTAATTCTCAAGTATAAAAAATTCTAATCAAAACCTTACAAATCCAAAAAGTTCCAAAGTACTTGATTAATATTCATAATCAGTGTAACTTCAACTCGTGTTCGTTATTCAACTTATTAATTTTTCCATTAACAAGGATCCGGTCAAACCAATTATAACAAAAAATAGAACAATTAATTTTTAACTTAAAATCAATTTAAGCTTGAGAAAAGCATATTTAATCTTGGAAAACTCGCGGTTCAACAACCGATCAACCCAACAGTCACAAGAAGGCCATTTTAGCTAAACTTTATAATGCTTATCAAGTTCATGAGATTCCAACATTTTCGTACATACCTTTGGAAAACTTTCTTATTTCAGTAGATGAATGCTTCAGTAGCAAAGCATGTTTCTCTACTTATTTTTAAATCTTTTATTTCTTTGTTCAGTTACAAAGTATTGTAATTAAATTATTTAAGCCGTAAATTCAGCACTTGCAACACACAGAATTCTGCACTAGAAACTCATAGAATTCTGCACTTTAAACTCACAGAATTTTTTGTACTTTATTAACATGTATAACAACAATGAATTGTCAACAAAAATCTCAGGATTCATGGTGATTTAAGAAGGTTTATCTCAACTTGCTTTTAAGAGACAATATAACTAAATTCGGGGCTGGTTATATAAAATTTGTGAATGGCTCAAAACTGATACATTGATTTGTGATTTGTTTTCTAAATATATTACAACAGCTAAAGTTATCAGGAAAAGAATAACGGGACACTAAACATGGTAAAAGGAAGGTAAAAGGAAGAAAATCA
>CATIWK010057063.1:0-13352 GCA_949634005.1 Mallotus japonicus | reverse complement strand
TTATTAATCACGAGAGTAGGTTAAACTTTAATCTTTGCATGCTTAATTGAACTCGAGAGAGGCTTTAGGTAAATTAGAACAATTACCCTTAACTGATATCAATGTCTTTTGTTTGATAAATGTGTTCATGATCGAATTGGAATAGTGAAACTAGACCTAGACTCTATAATTATTTGATTTTATTAATTTTAATTGTTTTATTTTATGTTTTATTGCTAAATCACTTTAATTCGGTTTACTAGCTAAGATAAAAAGTAAAGATATTAGTACTCGATTTACAATCCCTGTGGGAACGATAATCTTTTACACTGCAATCATAATCGTGCGCTTGCGGGTATTTAAAACGCAACAGAAGTTTTGAAAATAAAGGTTGGAGAACATGTTTCCTATTATTTCTCAAGAGTTATACTAGTCGCTAATAATATGCAAAACTCTAGAGAGAATATGTCAGATGTTAAAGTGGTGGAGAAAATCCTATGCTCCTTAATATAACAGTTCAACTACATTGTCTGCTCTATTGAGGAGTCAAAGGACATTGATTCTCTCACTGTTGATGAGCTGCAAAGCTCTTTGATTGTTCATAAATATAATTTTTGGAAGAAAGATAACGAAGAACATGCTTTGCAAAATAAGTTTAGATGATAAGCTTGCCACATAAGGAATGGGCAGAAGCATCTTTAAAGGACGTGGTAGAGGAAAAGGAAGATAGAGTTCAATCAAGCCATATTTGAATGCTTCAAGTGTCACAAACTCAGTCATTATCAGTATTAGTGTTCATCCTGGGACAATGAGGTAAATTATATTGAGTTTAATGATAAAGAAGAGCTATAATTATTGTCATATGTAGAGATGTATAATGCAAAAAGGGAAGAGCTTGGTTCTTAGACTCATGATGCTCAAACCACATGTATAGAGAAAAATCAGTATTAGTGAGATGGATGATGCCTTCAAACATATGGTGAAAATTAGAAACAACACTAAAATGAAAGTACTCGGAAGGGGAAGTGTGAAGCTGAGGGAGAATGGAGTAACTCATGTGGTCACTGACATATACTATATGCTTGAACTCAAGAATAATCTATTGAGTATAATTCAACTACAAGAGCGAGGCCTGGCCATCTTAATTCAATTAAGGATGTGTTAGATATATCATCCTCACAAAGGTCTTATTATTCAGATTAATATGACCACGAATAGAATATTCATATTGTTTACTCAGGCTCAAGTTCAAAAAGAATCTTACTTCAACACTACTACACAAGATACCACCCACCTATGGCTTTATACATATGCTCATCTCAGCTACAAGGTATTGAAGATGTTGTAATCAAAAGGAATGGTTATAGGCCTACCTAAGTTACCAGATTCCATAGTAGTGTATACTGACTGCATAAAAGGCAAATAACATTGTGATCCAATTACCAATAAGAGCCAATAGAGAGTAACTCATAAATTATAATTAGTTCATGCAGACATTTATGACCTCATTATTCTGGCTTTTAATAGTAAGAAGAGGTACATATTATGCTTCATAGATGATTTCTCTAGAAAAGCATGGATATATTTTTTGTTAGAGAAGTCATAAGCATTTTATTTCTTTAGTATTTTAAGATGCTCGTGAAAAAAGAAATTAGTTTGCCTATTAAGTACCTGTGTACAAATAAAGGATAAGAGTTTTACTCTATGGAGTTTAATGAGTTTTGCAAGAAAAATGGGATAAAAAGACAGTTGACTATGGCTTACACTCCACAACAAAATGGAGTAGTTGAGCGCAAGAACAGGGCTATGATGAATCTTGTAAGATTGATGTTGTAAGAAAAAAAGGTGCCTAAGACCTTCTGGCTTAAGGTAATGAGATGGACAGTGCATGTTCTGAATCAGTCACCTACACTATCTATTAAAAAGATGACCCTAGAGGAGGCCTAGAGTGGAGAAAAACTATCAGTGGAGCACTTTAGAGTGTTCGGATGTGTAGGGCATGTCCATATTCCAAATGCTAAGAGGACCAAGCTTGAAGATAAAAGTATAAGTTGTGTGATTCTTGGTGTTAGTGGTGAGTCTAAAAGGTACATATTGTATGATCCCATTACTAAAAAAATTATTGTGAGTCGAGATGTGATCTTCAAAGAAAAAAGTCAATAGAATTAGGATGCAAGCTATGAAAAGGAGTTGTTAATGGACTTAGAATGGGAAGATAGTGAAAACAATAATCATTATGAGGAAGAATATAAAGAGAACACATAAGAGGAAAAAGCTGGAGTTGACAGAATCAGAGCTAAACATGTCTCTTCAAGTACCACTAATGAAGAAGGCATGAATGCTAGGGAGGGTAGAGATAGGCACCCTCCTTTATGGATGGGAGACTATAATTCAGGTTAAGGTCTGTCAGAAAAAAAAAGGTGAATATGGCGTTTATTATGTCTTCAGATCCTGTAAGTTTTGAGGAAGCAATGAAGAGCTCAAAGTAGAGATTGGTCGTGAATAAAGAAGGGAGAAGCTGGCTAGTCCAACTGAGTTGCACTTCCAAGAAATAAAAAGAGCATTGAGGTATCTAAGAGGGACAATGAATTATGGAATCTTATACAAGAAGGGAGGAGCTGGTAACTTATTGGCTCTCACAGATAGTGATTATGCAGGCTATGTGGAAGATCGAAAGAATAATTTTACCGATATATTTATGATGAGTGAAGGTGTAATAGCCTATTGTTACTTTATCAACCACTGAGGCAGAGTTTGTGGCAGTGGCAACTTGTGCATGACAAGCTGTTTGGATGAGGAGAGTATTGAAGGAACTTGGTCATTTATAAGAAGGAAGCAGTGTGTTGATGTGTGATAACAGTTCTGCCATTAAGCTATCCAAGAATCCAATCTTACATGGTCAATCTAGACATATATATGTATGATTTCACTTTTTTAGAGATCTTACTAAAAGAGTTGTTGATTTGGTTTATTATGGAACTCGAAATTAAGTTGTAGACATGATGATAAAGTCGTTAAAGTTGGAAGATTTCCAAAAGTTTTGTGAAGAACTAGGAGTGTATAAGGTGAACTAATTTTCCGGCAAAACAAAAAGTTCAAGGGAGGGATTGTTAGAAGTGGTTGCTTGAGTTTAGGACAATTTCAATTTCTTGTTAGAATAAATCTCTATTATTTAGGATTTTTAATGTCGCTTTCCAGTAATTGTTACCACAAAGTATGATACGTGCTTTTGTGGGCTTTTTTTCTCATTCTAGTTAAAGCTATATGGCTATATAAATCTCAAGATGTTATCAATAATATTCTCAAGTTATTCAATCATCATCTCTATTGATCAAGTAATCTTTACAATCTGAGATTTTTTTTTTTAATTTTTCCCATCAGATTTTGTACATAGATCATTTATTTACCCTTTATTTTCTTCAAGTCTTTACCAAATAACCCAAAATTCAACTAATAGACCCTAAACAAAAGAAAACAAAATCAAATAACATTAACTCTAAACATTCTAATCAAAACCCACTAAATACAAAACAAGAAGAATCAATACTAGCTAAAAATAAAATCTATATTGTTTAATTTTTTATTTCTTCACTTGTAAATATTGAGAAATTGATGTTAAATGAGTTAATGCATGGACTGCAATCTTTGTTGCAAAAGAGTGAAATGGCGGTGATGATAATGATGTAAGGGAAAGGGAAGGGGAATAATCCAGTGTGGGAGGCATATGGCTTATATTAAGATTAGTTTTGTCATTTTATTTTCTTGCTTTTTGGCTGATGATATGGCAGCTAACTAACGAGAAAGTGGAGCCCATTTGATCTTAGTAAGCATATAGATTTTACTAAATCGGCTGGAAGCATTGAGTTGTTATTCATTTGCAAAGTTCAAACACTTAATTGTAAAAAAAAAAAAATGAATATCAAAATATAAAAAAACTAAAAAGTTTAGGCACTATTTTTGCAATTCTTCAATAAAAATATGAAAATTTAGTATTTTATAATATGATGTCAGATGTTATAAACATGAGTTTCATTTATAAAAACTATTAATTTTTAGTGTTATCACATATTAAATTTGAAAATTTGAATGTTTGAAAAGAAAAATAATTTTATTAATTAAAACTAGCAATACATCGATAGAAATATAGATATAAATTTGCTAAAAATCATAGAGGATGAAACATCACTCAGATTAATAGCATAATAAATCGGCCCAAAGCCTATATATTTGATAATACTATGGTGACTGGAGTACTTATGATTCCAGTTTTGCAACATACTGACAATCATAATCTGACTTGTTGTCTCTGTCTGATTGAATATGTTTTACCCGTCTGAATCGCCCACACAAAAATAAAAAAGCCGCAACAAGATGACAGAAAATAAAAACATAGTAATAAGATGACGAAAAACCAAACTCCGTAACAACACAAAAAAATAATGAAAAACAAAATAAAACTCAAATCTATGTGTTTAAGAAATAAATTGATAACCAAAAATCACCTCTTTTTATTTAAGAAAGATGAGTGACTAGAAAAGATGAGAAAGTCGAGAGAAATTTTAAATGTTTTAATCTAAACTAATTAGTAAAGGCTCATCAATTTATTAGGTGATGATAGGTGTCGTGAATAGAACGTGAATAATTGCTACATGTGTAAAGATATTAAATTGTCCTACATATTTTTTAAAAAGCTTTTAAAAACACGAGTGCGCTTTGATAAATTTTTTGGCGTTGCGACGTATGGTTCACATTACTACTCGACACACTAAGAATTACCCCAACTTATTATTATTATTATTATTATTATATTAAATTGCTATTGCCTAGAGGTGAGCATTTGGTTGATTTTTACCTATTTTCTGACCGAATCGAATTAATTGAATCGAACTAAAATAATTAAATTGAACTAAACTAGAAATCAACCGACCAAACCAAATTAAATTTTTATAAATATTAATCATTTTATTATTTTTATATTAAATTATTGTACTATTTAAAAAATAAAAAATGTGATTTCAATTTATTTGGTTATTTTAATTAATTGAATTTTCTTGTATAAAACTAAACCAAACTGAATAAAAATTTTAATTTAATTCAGTCCGAAAAATTTAAAAATATGAAATAATAAAATTAAACTCAACTAAATCAAGTTGGTTGGATTTTTAACTCGATTTGTTGTGAAGGCTTGCTCAACCCTACTACTTCCAGCAACTTCACAAACACTGTTTTTGTACAAAAACATTCTTGAAGTATACACATCTCATGTCTTCAAAACAGACAAACTGACTTCTTGTAATTTTCGTATCCAATCCCTTCTTCTTCTTCTTCTTTGCTTAAATTTTCTTTTCTTCTCCTTATTTTCCTCAAAATTGGTCCCCCAACAGAGTTTTACCCCACACGTTTCCTCTTTTTCAAAATTCTAAGACGTTTGTAATAATGAGCTTATGGTTTGAATCCATTATCAACATTTCCCATTCATGTATGTATCTAAATTCAAGTTGTAAAATTCTCATACAATTTCATTCAATTTTTTAAAATGTATTTACTTCATTGAAGTAAATTAAACTATTCCCATTTAGCTAGCCAAAGTTGAAACCATCGTATAGTATAAATGATTTTTATCTATTTTAAATATATTATATACTTCAATAATTAAATTTATGGTGCCTATTTTAATTATTTTATATTTTATTAATAAATATATAGATGTCATAAATTTAACCACTAAATGGTAAATAGTAAAAAAATTTCCTATAATAGTACCTTATTTTTCATGCATATCACATATTTACATGATATACAAATTTAAACTATGTAACGAATTATTAAGGAATTTTTTTCTACATTGAAGTATTATATTCAATTATTAAACGGATAATATATATTTTAAATATTTTATACTTAATAAAGAAAATGTACTGTATATATTATATGTCATTAATTTATTGCTAGATGCAATACACATCAAATGAATAAAAATTAAAATACTATTATAGGTGAGCTTAGTACAATATATTTAGATTTTTTTGAAATTAATATTTTTTGAATTGTTGAAAGGAAAGATAAGAATCAATCTTTTAACTTATAGATATTTGAGGGGAGTTATATCACTTCACTACTTAATATTCGATAATAATTTTTTTTATTTTAATAAATGGTAGAAAAAATAAAAAATTTTAAATGATATAAATGAAGTGAATGATTTTTTATTTATAAACTATTACCTATTGAAACGTCTTTTATTAAAAAAATATCAAAATATCTTTTCTATTCAATGTTAGCTTTTTTTTTATAGCATAATGTATGTTTGTGTTTCCATAATTTAAAAATATTATAATTAATTCTTAAAAAATGTTATTTATAATTAAAAAAGAAAAAAAAACATTAGTGATTTTTGTCTTATAAAAAGTAAGATTCATTTATTTTTCAAAAAAAAAAATCAAATTAGAAGAAAAAGACGGCAAATAAAAACCAGCCAACAGCTTTGCCAAATTGGCATGGTTTTATATAAATAAATTATATAATATTAATATTAATATTATTAGAAGAATAGCTTAACAAAGATTAAGCCCTTGATCCTTCAAAAAAAAAAAAAAAAAGATAAGCCCTTGGGTTTTGTGGGACCCACGCTTTACTCTTCTTGTAATTATCTTGTTTTCGGGCCGGCTTTTCTACAACAGCGATTACGATAATCTCAAAGCCAACAAAGTATCCACCGTGATCCCACGACAGCCTGTTTTAGAATTCACTACACGTGTCAAATTGGGAAATGCTTGTGACTTTTGGGTCTATTTCAAAGTCAAAAGAATTAAAGGAACTGAAATGTTCTGTGATATCACTCTGGCTGACAGCTCTGTCGTAGTGTGCGTATGTTTGTTGTATTCTCTTTTTATTTTTTTAAGATTTTTGAAGAATAAAATCTTTGATTATCTACCTGGTTTAGTGCCATTCAACAACTCATTACTTGCAGAAAGTTCTCAATTTTTTTTTCAAAATAAAATAAAAAAAACTCATGTCCAATTTCAATTCTCTGCCCATTGTTTTTTAAAAGAATTGGACAATTTAGCTGATAAAATTGTAAATTTTGATGGAGAATATGACATATATAATTATTATTCTTCTTCAATTTTTTTAATTCATTAATTGAGAAATTATAGATAAATTTAAAAGTCATTATCATATATATTTTTTATTTTGTTATAAATTTTTTTGCTTATTTTTCTTACCATAGTGTGAATTCTCCGTAACATAATTAGACAGTTCAAAAATAAAATACACTATTATAAATTTTTAAAAGTTATCTCAAAACTTAAAACTTATAAATGAACAAAAATTATTGCAAAATGATCTGTTTATTAATTTAAATTATAATAATAAATCATTGAAATACATAAACATGTTAATAATTAAAATTTTTTAGTAGTCGCTTTTTTTTTATTTTTAATACCAATTCAACTCTTTCACATAAAAAATTAATTATTATAATGTTTTAGATAATCAATGTCAATATTTTTTCCCAAAATCTATAACTTTATACATATAATAAAAATTCATATACACATTGTACGCGAAATAGACATTATATATATATATATATATATATATATATATATATATATATATATATATATATATATTACAAAAATTATTTGAAAAAATTATAAAGTAAAATTTTATGATTTAATATTATAAATTAAGTTTATGAATGACTCGTTAATTTTAATTAAGATTACAATTTCGATGATGTTTAATTATTTTCTTTCTAACCGTAATATTAAATAATTTTTCTATTTTATATTTCTTACATCAAGAAAAAAAAAATCTAAATATTTAATTTTTGTAAGAAGTTAATTAAACGATAAGACTAATTTATTTACTTAAAATGGAGAACAAGCAAAATTGAATTTGAAAAAGAAAAATCAACTACCGAAAACTTCTAAAAGTGGAATTATATGAACTAATAATTTTACCTACCATTGGTAACTAACCGCAAATAATTTTTAGCTACATGTATATAGCTTTTACAACTGCTGGCTTCTGCAGTATCTGCTATAAGCTCCGATTTCATCAGTACGGCATGTATAAGACGACAATTATTTACGACAGTTACATCAATTATGTACGGTTTTGGCTGCTGTTTCAGAGTTTTTTTTTTTTTTTTGGGAGCAACAGAAATTTTTACTAAATAGAGAAATACAGATATCACCATTAAGATACACGCATACCTTATCAAGAAAAATTTTAGAATTAGAATGGAAAAGTAGAAATGTAATTAGTGCTGTAATACTTGAACTGTAGAAAGAAAATGATTGATCCGTCCAACTGGTTAAACTAGAAACCGGATAAAAGTTAGTTAACATTGGAAGTAAAGTTGGGAATAATTGAAAAAAACTTTGGATTTATTAAAATTTATTTTTTATTCTATTTACAAATTATAATTTAGTTATCAAATATTTAAATAATTAATTAATTAATTATAATAAATGGGTCGAATTGAATTATCAAACCGATTGAATCACGAGTTGACACTAGCTAGTACTAATTCCTTATCGTGATTGAATTGTAAAAAATATTGTTGGCATTGTAAATTTCATTTATCTAGTTACTTTTTTTTTCAATCATTAGAATTTAAATGATTTAGTTTTTCATCACAAGAAGGGAGAATAGGAATGATAGAGTTTCGAACTCTGCTCTCTACATCTGATATTTTATGGCTAATTACTTAGATTTGCAAAATTGCTTCAGTTTAATCAAGTGAATTTGATACAAACTGAGCATAAGCTATATATATAAATAGCATAATAAAACAAAATTTGCTTGTTCAAATTAATTGATAGTATAATAATAACCAAAAAGACAATAAAATAAACCCAACCATTAAATAAGGAAGTTTTTTTTTTTTTTGGGCGTACATTAAATAAGGAAGTTGTGTTCATTTCTCTTGCAATTATAATAATTAAACCAAGTACTATTAATTAGGGCAACATGAAAAAAGCTTGGGTGTCATTGTCTGAACAAGGACTTCGAAGGGGGCTTGAGTTTCCTTTTTCCATGAACCTGATTCAATCGTGGTTGGTGATAGCATATCATTTTTAGCATTACATTGCATTGAAGGGCATTAATTTTCTTGCTGATGAAGTTTCATCTAGCGGTTGGAATTGAGGCTCAACTCATGTGATGGTCTTAGATTTGAATATCTATGTCCTTATAGGATGATGATTGAACCATCATGTGTTGGTTTAGTATTTGGTATATAATTATTTTATTTTATTTGCAAATGAATTTTTAAGTATAATTTACTTGTACAATCATCCTATTTCGTGTATGAATTGCCTCAATCACTTTATAATAAATTCAAACTAATGTTTCAGAAAATTAATTTTCCAAAAGCAAACATAAGCATTCATAGCGTACTGATATAACTTTTATTTTTTTAAAAAAAAATTAAACTTGAATATAACTTGTCACATATGTCACACGAAATAAATTCTTAATTAGTAATCTATTAAAAAATAAGATTTTTCTTTCTACAAGGGAGAGGAAATAGGAAAGGAATGATAGTTAAGAAAAAATAAAAGAAAATATTTTTGTTGTTAATTGAAGATTTTTGGTCTAATCATTGATATTGAGAGTTTATTAATTTTTAATTAATCCCTTTTAATGATTTTTTTTTTGGGTCATATGATTTAGAATTACAACATTATGTATGAATTGTGGGAAAAATAAGAAAAAAGAAAGAAATAGAAAGAAAATTAAAAATTTTCATTTTATTTGAACTTTAAAAAATTTAAGAATGAAAGGAAATTTTAGGAAAAGTATAAAGTGAAAATAATTACATTCCAATTTAGGAATGGAAAAAATTTCTAACTTCTAAAATAAAATAAAATTTAAAAATTTATTTTTTGTTAAAATATTTTTTCTTTATTTTTATTTTTAATTTTTTTTTTAATTTTTAAAAAGTTTTACAGTTTTTATATTTTTTTTCTTTTTCTTTAAATTTTTTTCTTTTATTTTGATTGATATGTATGGTGAAAGGTGATAAAAGTTTTTAATGTCAATGCATATATTATAGTTTAAATTTAAAAAATCATTTAAATGAAAAGAGTTTCTATCATATTATTTTAATGATTGTTAGTAAATATTTAATAAAATATAAAGTATGTAATAAGAATAATAATTATTTTTTTGGAAATATTATCACACATAAATGTGACAAATTTTATTAACTCGACGAATAAAAATTCAAACTTAAAATAATCAGAAAAGTGAGGGATTATTAGCTAGCAAAGTACATTTTTTTTATCAGTAATAGCTAGCAAAGTGCACGGTATTTAATTAATTTGTTTTAAGCAAATGCCTTTTTTTTTTCTTTTTTTTTTTTTTTTGTTAAAAGACATATATTACAGCACCATAACATGACCATTAGCGGTTAAGAAGTTAGAGGGAAGAATGGAAAGAAATGGAATGGAAATGGGGTCCACTAAACAAAGTGGCATAATAGCTGGCAAACCGCTCTTGACAGTCTGGTTTCTTCTCCTACTTCTCTTCTTTTAAGCCCTTCTTTTCCTCTGTTCATCACTCTCTCAATTCTCCATTTTCTTTCTAATTTCTTCATCAATCTTTCCTCTTTTTTATTGCCTTCTAATAGCTTATTCATCCTAATTCAATACCCATCATTAAATTCATCATCTTCTGCCATGGCTGAGGAGACCCAGAAGCCAGCTGCACCAGAAGCACCACCATCAGCTGAGGAAGTTGTTGTGGAGAAGCCTATTACTGAGAAAGAACCACCTCCTGCTCCTGAACCTCAGCCTGATACACCTGAAAAGCCAGCAGCTGCTGTTGAACAAGAGGTTGCTGTTGAAGAAGCTGTTGTTGAAGCTTTGAAAGAAGAGAAACCAAAGAAGGAAACTGAGGAGGTGAAAATCTCTCAATCTGTTTCTTTTAAAGAAGAGACTAATGTTGTTGGTGAATTACCTGAAGCTCAGAAGAAAGCTCTTGATGAGTTCAAACAGCTTATTCAAGAGGCACTTAATAAGCATGAGTTCACTGCTCCACCACCACCTCCTCCTGCACCTGTTAAAGATGAGAAGCCCGCTGAGACGCCTGAGAAACCTGAGGAGGTAAAGGTTGAGGAGAAGAAGGAGGAAGAGAAATCTACCTCTGATGCTCCGTCCACCAGCGAAGAACCTAAACCAGCAGAGCCTGAAACTGCAACCCCACCTCCTCCTGCGACTGAGGTGAAGGAGGAAGAGAAGGTTGAAGAGAAAAAAGAAGAGAAAGTTGAGGAGAAAAAAGAAGAGAAAATTGAGGAAAAAGTTGATGTCAAAGAAGAAACAAAGGAGGCGGCACCAGTAGAGGCTGTTGTTGTCGCGGAAGAGGTGGTGGCCAAGGTTACTACTGTCGATGAGGATGGTGCCAAGACTGTTGAGGCAATTGAGGAAACCGTGGTAGCGGTTTCTACACCTGCTCCTGTCGAGGAGCCGGCACCAGCTAAAGAAGCTGAGGCAGCTCCGGTGGAGGAGCCTAAAACAGAGGAAACCCCTGCTCCACCACCACCACCACCGGAGGAAGTTTTCATCTGGGGAATTCCAATTCTTGGAGATGAGAAAAGTGATGTGATCCTCTTGAAATTCTTGAGAGCTAGAGATTTCAAGGTCAAGGATGCTTTCACTATGATCAAGAACACTGTTCGCTGGAGAAAAGAGTTTGGAATTGACTCTTTGCTTGAAGAAGACCTTGGAAATGAATTGGAGAAAGCTGTGTTTATGCACGGATTTGACAAGGAAGGTCACCCTGTTTGCTATAATGTTTTTGGTGCTTTCCAGGACAAGGAACTGTATCAGAATTGCTTTGCTGATGAGGAGAAAAGAGTGAAATTCTTGCGATGGAGAATTCAGTTCTTGGAGAAGAGCATCAGGAAGCTTGATTTCAGTCCCAATGGCATTTGCACAATTGTTCAAGTCAATGATCTCAAGAATTCTCCTGGACCTGGTAAGAGAGAGCTGAGGCAGGCTACAAATCAAGCAGTTGCTATACTTCAAGACAACTATCCTGAATTTGTGGCCAAACAGGTAATTGATCATTAAATTCTATTCATGATTGTTCAATTTTTTTTTTTAATCTGAATCCTGATACGATATGGGTTTTGGCAATTGAAGGTTTTCATCAATGTTCCATGGTGGTACCTTGCATTTAATAGGATGATTAGTCCTTTCCTGACACAAAGGACCAAGAGCAAGTTTGTATTTGCTGGTCCATCCAAATCTGCAGATACCCTTTTCAAGTAAGTGCAAAAAGATTTCTTTCTTTTTTTTTTCTCCTGGTTAATAATTAATGGGTCTCTAGAAATGCTGAGCATTTATTATTAATGTTTATTCTGTTCCTTTTCAGTTCCTAATTAAATGATCATTAATTTAAATCTCTTGCTTCTAACAGATACATAGCTGCAGAACAAGTGCCAGTTCAATATGGTGGACTAAGCCGAGAAGGCGAGCAAGAATTCAGTGTTAGTGACTCTGTCACTGAGGTTACAATTAAGCCAACAACCAAGCATACTGTTGAATTCTCATTTTCTGAGGTGAGCATTGGTATTCTATCAAATTTATCTCAATTCTCGAATGGACAGTAATATATGGTACTAATCCGAATTACCGAATTTGCAGAGATGCCAACTGGTTTGGGAACTCCGAGTTTTGGGTTGGGATGTGAGCTATGGAGCTGAATTCGTCCCTGGTGCTGAGGATGGTTACACTGTGATTGTATCAAAAGCAAGAAAGGTTAGCCCAACGGATGAGCCAATAATCTGTGACACATTCAAGATTAGTGAACCCGGCAAGGTAGTGCTCACCATTGATAATCAAACCTCCAAGAAGAAGAAGCTACTCTATAGGTCCAAGACCAAACCAGTCTCTGAATAAGCTTTCAATGAACAATGCAAGTAGAAGAGATGAAACGGAATTGCAGAAATGATTAAGGGTTTTTTTTTTTTTTCTTGTTTAAATTTAATTTTGGTTCTATAAAGTCTTGGGGATTTATTTGTAATTTTTTATTAGTTCTTTGGGGGTTTTATTTTTGTTATTGTGTTGGATTGGATACAAAATTACTGTTGAAGAACATGCATTAGACTGACACATTTGAGGTTTGTGTATTATGGAATATAAAATGTGTTATGTGTCTCCACTGTGGACAGTCTCTCTGTTTATCATTCTTGATACTCTTGCCTGTAAAATTTGTGTAAATTTCATGGTGTAAAACTTTCTCTCTCATCTACTTAAATTCTTGTTATAAAGATTAATTTTGTTATTTTCAATTTGAACATGAATTTGGTCTCAAATCAAGAAATTAACATTTCTGAAAACAATTTTAAACTT
>CATIWK010056986.1:0-12464 GCA_949634005.1 Mallotus japonicus | reverse complement strand
TTATGTTTTAATTCAATAAGTTATTATTCAGTCAATTTTACAGGTTGTTTTTATATGTTATTGTGTTTGATTTTAGGCCTGATTAAATGCATGTTTGTGGGTAGATTAGAGACAATGAAAGTTGCATGATCTACTAGCTTATAGACCTGTGAAACTTAGGAACCTCGATCACGAAAGTAGACAATCCTTCGGGGAATATTAAATTGCTAAGGAACTTAATGAGTCTTAATTAATTTACTTGACCATGAAAATAGGCGGTAATTAGTTTTGGCATGCTTAAATGATCTCGAAAGAGACTTTAGGTAATTTAAGTGATTTACCCTTGATTGTGTTATCAAATTGAATTGAGATTAAATCCTGTAATTCAAGTAAATGTCTAGTGAAGCGAATCCAAGCTCTATCTTTCGATTATTGAATTTTTATTTTAGATTTAGAATTTATCTTTGTTAGTTAATATATTTTTCTGTTTCAATTAAATCTATTTTGTTAGCTTGTGGAGATAAAATTATTGCTAGTACTTGGTATCAATCTCCTCGTGGGAACGATACTCGATACTCGAACTTTACTACTTGTTGCGAACCGTGCACTTGCGAAAATTGCCTAACATTCTGAGGCTCTAGGTACTCCAAAACCTTTACCCAAACTTGGAGGTAAAAGCTGCCAATTAGCTAAAAACTGCACATTTTGCTTAATGCCTCAATTTTGACTCCTAATTCACAAAACACATTAATTAGCTCATAATATCATAAAAATTATCATCAAACTAAGTGGTAAAGAATAAATAAACAATAAATATTATGCTCTCATCACCTGCCTAAGTCATATGAATGCATATAAGGATAAAAAAATGCAAATTTGTTACAGATGGCTGGTCACGAGCCACCCTCCAGATCATGAGAAGGCTCACAAGCAGCCCCTATGTTGTCTGCCTTCTAACTCCCTCAATGAGCCACAAATCTGAGCAGCTCACGGGTGATGCTCACGATCGTGAGCTGCTCAAGAGTAACGCTCACGATAGTGAGCCGCTCATGAGGGTTGGCTGGCAGCTTCAACGACTCTCTGCAATCTCCAACAGTTATATTTTTATTGGTCATGAGCTGGACCTTCCCCTCATGACCGTAAGCGGCATTTTGACTGCAAAAAGATGTTTTTCATTAAATGAAGAACAAGAGAGGTTGGAGATGCAATTAATGGCTCCAACAGCCATATTGTTTATGCTCAAGATATATAAACATGCTCTGGAGTTTCATTTACTATGTTACACACTTTGAACATTGAAATTTCTCTCCTAAGCAATCATTGATGATTTACTTTTTTAACTACTTTCTTCGTAATTGATTAAACTCTTTGAGAGTTGGTTGTGTGAATAGAATAGGAACTCTTTTTCTTTTATATTTTAGGGTTTAAGAAAAGGGAAGTGAGGTTCTATTCTTTGTGAAAGGTTGAAGTGTTTGCCTATTGAAAACACTTAGGATTTAGGTTGAAGAGTGATCCTAAACTCTTAATTGTAAGGTTAGAATTAAGCCTAAAACTCAAAGTTGTAAGAATCAATCTAAGTGAATAGATTATAGTGATTCAAAATCCTAACTTGGGAGAGTTAGGTGGAGATGTAGGTTTGTTGATAAACCAAAATCCTTAATTGCTTGTGTTCATTCTTTTACTTCCTTAATTCTTTCTTAATTTTTTTTAAGTTTCTTTTAAATTCTCAAAATCCCTATTCACCCCCCCTCTAGGGCAATTATAATTGGTATCAAAGCTTGGATTCTAGGTACTTAATCGCTAGAATTCAAGATCATGGGGAGTGAATATCTTAGTTTTTCATCTCTTAGACCACTCTTTGATGGTAGTGACTATCATCATTGGAAGTTCAAAATGGAGCTCTATCTAGATGGTGATCCAATAAAACTATGGGATGTCATCTTAGATGGTTAGGAACCTCCAAATAGCAGAATTGATGGAGAGGAAGTGGTTTTTAAAAGAAGTCAATGGAATCAAACTCAAAAAGAAGAGAATCACAAAAATAAAAGAGCAATGATCACACTATTTTCCTCTATGTCAAGAGAAGAAGTTGGGAAAGTTCAACATTGTCAATCCGCAAAAGAGTTTTGGGAAACACTTGAAAATCACTATGAAGGAAATGTGCAAGTGAGGAGCAAGAAGGTTCAATTTCACATGTATAAATATGAGCTCTTCAAGATGAAGCCATAAGAATCAATAGCGAAAATGACAAATCGTCTCAATGCTCTTCTCACCATACTCAAGAAACTTAGAAAACATTTTTCCAAGGAAGAAGTGAATAATAAGATTCTAAGAATCCTACCTAAGAAGGATTGGGAATCTTGAGTTACTTCAATTGAGGAAGCATAAGACCTCTCAACTCTCTCAACTGATGTGCGCATTGGAAAGCTCCTTACACATGAGCTTACTATAAAGCAAAGAGGAGATAAGAAAGAAGAGAAGAAAAAGAGCATTGCATTAAAGGCTATTCAAGAAGCTAGTGAAGATGAAAGTCTTGAAGATTCTAGTGATGAAGATTATCACATTGCCATGCTTACAAGAAATTCTTAAGAATGAAAAATTCCTCAAGACATAGAGACTTCAATAAAAAGTATGAAAGCAAGAAGAACAAAGAGCTTACTTGCTATGAATGTAAGAACTTGGGTCACATTAGAAGTGAGAGCCCCAAGCTCAAATTTAAGAATAAAGGAGAAAGGGACAAGAAGAAGGCCTTCAAAGCTTCATGGGATGACTCCTCCTAATCGGAGAAGGAAGAGGAGCAATAAGAAGTGGCTAACCTTTGCTTTATGGCTCTTGAAGATAAAAAAGAGGTAACATCTACATCTCATTCTTTTCATGATGATTGTGATGATGATGATGATGATGAGAGCTCTATTATGAGCAAACTCATACTTAATTTAAAAGCCTTCTCTCTAAGAAGAAGCTTTACAAGCATGAGCTATCAAACTTATCCAAGGAATTTGAAAGCTTGAAAAATGATTTCTCTAAACTTGTTAAATCATATGACAAGCTTGCTAATGATTTAAAATCCTTAAATTCCTTGGAGGACAACTTAAGAAAGCTAATGATGAAAATCTTAAGCTTTCTAGGGAGGTCCTAGAATTAAAGAATTCCATTGATAAATTTAAGAAGGGAAAAGAGACTTTAAATAGTCTTCTTAACTCTCAAAAATTCTATGGGGATACTCATGGAATTGTATACACAAATAGAATGCCCTCTTCATCATCATCTCACATTAACTTTGTTAAAGCTTTTTGTGATTTTACTCCTTCTACCTCTAAACCTCTTGAGACTCAAGCTTTCAAAGCTAAAAGGTCTCATGTGTCAAATGAAAAGGGAAAGTCCCATAAGACTCAACCTCCACTGACACAAAAGAGCAAGGCTCAAGCTAAAAGTCCTCAACCTAGACATGCTTACATGTACACTAGACACAACACTCCTAAGCATGCTACACAATCACCCCACAATACATAATGTCATTGCCAATGTATGTCTCACTCTTATGCTAAGGCACAATAGATTTTTAGGAAGTTTACATAACGACAACACAAAAGGCATGTCTCATATACTAGGAACACATATCTCTTAGAAGAAATAGATTTGAAAATGTTGAATTCTTCTATTGCAACCAAAGGTCATACTAGCAATGTGTGCTTCTATAGAAGACTACACTTGAAATTGCTTCCTTTAGACTACTTTGAAACTAACCAACCTAGACTAATTAAGGTTTAGTTAGTGGATGTTCAAGACACATGACGAGAGACAATGAGCAATTCAACAAGCTTGATGCTAAAGATGGAGGTCATATTACATTTGGGGACAATGCCAAAGGAAAGATAGTAGGCATTGGAGAAATTGGTAACCCTCAATCCTTATTTATACATCATGTATTGCTTGTTGATGGTCTTAAGCATAATTTGCTTAGTATAAGTCAATTATGTGACATGGAAGGTCACTTTCTATCCTAGGAATTGCTTTGTTAGTAGTCTAGATGAAGATAAAGTAATTTTTAGTGGTGAAAGAGTAGACAATATCTATGTCATTGACTTGAATAAAGTTGATAACAAAAATATTAAATGCTTGATGTTTATTTCCCATGACACATGGACATGGCATAGAAGGTTAGGACATGCAAACTTTGAGCTCTTGGATGATCTTAGTAAGCATGAACTTGTGGTTGGGTTACCCAAACTCAAGTTCACTAAGGACAAGCCTTGTAATGCTTGTCAAAAGGGAAAACAATCTAAGTTTTCCTTTAAACTCAAGAATGTAGTGTCTACATCTAGGCCACTTGAACTTATTCATATAGATTTGTTTGAACCTACTAGAGTTGTAAGTTTAGGTGGAATGCATTATGCATATGTATTAGTTGATGATTACTCTATATACACTTGGGTATGTTTTCTTGCTCATAAGAATGATACTTTTAAAGCTTTTGAAAGTTTTTCAAAAAGAGTTCAAAAAGAAAAAGGTTTTTGTATTTCAACTATTATAAGTGATCATAGAACTGAATTTGAAAATGAATTTTTCAAAACCTTTTGTAATGAAAATGGTATTTCACATACTTTCTCATCTCCTAGAACTCCTCAACAAAATGGGGTAGTTGAAAGGAAAAATAGGACTCTAGTGGAAATGGCTAGGACTATGCTTTATAAGTATAATTTGCCTTTATACTTTTGGGCGGAAGCAGTTAACACTTCTTGCTATATAGCAAATAGAGTCTTCAAAAGGCCAATTTTAAACAGAACTTCTTATGGGCTTTGGAACAATAGAAAACCCAAAATCTCATATCTTAGAGTATTTGGATGCAAGTGCTTCATATTAAACACCAAGGACAACCTTGAAAATTTTGATTCTAAAGTCGATGAAGGAATTTTCCTAGGCTATGCCACCTTTAGTAAAACAATAAAGTATTTAATAAAAGAACTCTAGTAGTTGATGAATCTATAGATATTGTATTTGATGAATCTAACCCACTTGATCCTAGAAAGGATCTGTGTAGTGTCGATGATATTATACATAGATGAGCTTGTGGATATGAACCTTCAAGAAGAAAATGCTAGCAAGCCTTTGGAACTTGAAGGTCCAAGTGAGGAAGAGAGTAAGGAGATGCCTCAACCTACCTTGAAGGATGATCTTCCAAAGGATTGGCAATTCAAGAAAGCACATCCTCAAGATCTCATCATTGGTGGCACTACTAAGGGGGTAACTACTATATCTCAACTCAAATCTATTATCAATTTAGTCTTCATTTCTCAAATTGAACCTAAAAATGTTGATGATGCTTTGAGTGATGAATTTTAGGTTCTTGCTATGCAAGAAGAGTTAAATAAATTTAAGATAAATAAGGTTTGGACCTTGGTTCCTAAACCTAAACATCATCTTATTATAGGCACCAAATGGGTGATTAGAAATAAGATGAATGAACAAGGTGTCATAACTAGGAATAAAGTCAGACTAGTAGCTAAAGGTTATAATCAAAAGGAAGGCTTTGATTATGATGAAGCCTTTACCCCCATTGCAAGGTTAAAAGCTATTAGAATGCTACTTGCATTTACATCATTCATGGATTTCAAATTATTTCAAATGGATGTTCGAAGTGCACTTTCAAATGGTTTTATTGAAGAGGAGGTTTATGTTGAACAACCTCTGAGTTTTGAAAGCTTTGATTTTCCTAATCATGTATTTAAACTTTCTAAAGCATTATATGGATTGAAACAAGCTCTTAGAGCTTAGTATGAAAGGTTGAGCAACTTTTTGCTAGAGAAAGGATTCTCTAAAGGAAAAGTTGACGAACTTTTTTCATAAAGAAATCCAAGCATGATTTACTTATTGTGCAAATATATGTTAATGACATTATATTTGGTGCTACTAATCATTGCTTGTGTGAGGAATTTTCTAAACTAATGCAAGGAAATTTGAGATGAGCATGATGGGTGAGCTCAAATTCTTCCTTGGCCTTCAAATTCAGCAATGCAAAGATGGGATCTTCATCAACCAAACCAAATACACAAGGGACATTCTCAAGAAGTTTGGCATGGAAGGGGCTCAAACAAGCAAAACTCTTATGAGCACCACCACCAAACTCAATAAGGATGAGAATGGCATACTATTTGATGAAAAGTGTTATAGAGGTATGATCGGATCCCTTCTTTATTTAACCGCAAGTAGACCGGATATTATATTTGCTATATGCTTGTGTGCAAGGTTTCAATCTTGTTCTAGGGAGTCTCATTTAAATGCCATTAAGAGGAATTTCAAATACCTTAGTGGAATATTGCATTTATGACTTTGGTATCCTGGGAGTTCTTCCTTTGACTTGATTAGTTATTCGGATGCGGATTTTACCGGTAATTTGCTAGATAGAAAGAGCACTTTCTAAACTTATCAATTTTTAGAAAATTGCTTAGTTTCTTAGTTTAGCAAGAAATAAGTTTCGGTTGCCTTGTCCACCACCGAAGCCGAGTATGTGGCGGCTAGTTGTTGTTGCTCACAAGTGTTATGGCAAAAACAACAACTTAGGGACTTTGGCATAATGGTTGATCACATTCCAATTAAATGTGATAATACAAGTGCTATAAACCTTAGAAAAAATGCCATTCAACACTCTAAAACCAAGCATATAGATATTAGACATCATTTCTTGTGTGATCATGTGCAAAATGGTGATATACAATCTTGAATTTATTAATACAAATCACTAATTAGCGGACATCTTTATCAAGCCACTTTGTGACAAAAGAATGAATTTTATTAAACATGAGCTCGGTGTGATAGATGGTGCTAGCTTGCCTTGATTATGTATTAAATTGCTTGAATTATGGTTAAGATTCATTGCTCTTACAAAATTCTTGTGCAACCATGTTATCTTTATTTGTTTTTGAATTGTTTCTTTTTATTTTTTGAAACATTACCATTATTGTTATTTACAATTTTTTTTGGTTTATGTAAAATTTCATTTGCATCATAGTTCCCTTT
Organism: Mallotus japonicus; assembly: GCA_949634005.1. Lineage (NCBI taxonomy): Eukaryota > Viridiplantae > Streptophyta > Magnoliopsida > Malpighiales > Euphorbiaceae > Mallotus > Mallotus japonicus. The sequence continues at coordinate 5,468 of CATIWK010056986.1, read as the reverse complement.
GATCATTTTCTACTTAATAATTAATTATTGAAATTCATTCAATTGATTATTTAAGTTTACCAAATTGTTATCACTTACAATGATTTCCCATTTGCATGATGTTAGTATAGGTGGTATGCCCTAGAGGCCAATCACATATTTTGACATTGTGAAAAATCCCAACTGGTAATAAAGAATATTCTTTTATCTAAAGTGTTTATTTAATTGAATATTTATCCATTAGCATAATGTTAAATAAACTTATTATCAAGAGTTGATAATACGAGTGACAAATTTATTTAGTACATATACTATAAAATGTTCGTAGTCGATAAATTAATATTTGGGTAATATTAATGTAACTGTCACCTTTGTCTATTTTCCTTGATTAGTATGTGATACTAATAGTGGGGGGTAGTGAGTCTCATACTACTTGATATGAGATATTAGAATAGACATGTGGATACTCATGTGATGGGTGGATCAAACATGACGTTAGATTTGTGATCGCGAGGATATTCATTTATAGTTAACGATCACAATCTAGGTCATAATGGTGCATATAGTCCTTTGACCTGAGATGACACAGTCATCCACATTTAAGTGGTTAGGGTTTGTTACCGCTTACATACCTGTGTTAATCAAACATGGGTATATGGCGTGTGGTGGCTCTAGTCGGTTAAGTGTAGGGATGAGTGTTTAACCAAGATGAGATTCATTGCCTGGAGTGAACCGGGATAAGATCCTATACTATCTAAGACTATTCTTGATGAATAAGTTCCTGGCCAGGACAAACATAACATGGATTGAAAGAGTTTCAGTGCTAGAAAAGTATTTCTAGTATTTGTTATGTTTTATCAAGAATTGTAAATTGAGATGAGGTCATATGATACAACTATTAGAGTTTAACTAAACCTTGACTCTAGGCTATGTCCGGATCTTCTAATGAAGGGATTTTAGTGTACGGTAATTATGACCAAAGGGTTCATGTGAATCAATACATGCATTCATTTCTAATTGGGTAGTTGTGATATCGATGCTAGGGCTCACTCACAACTTATGAGAACTAAATGTGTATAATTGGGATTTTCACATTTAAGCTTGAAAGGAGTTTCAAATAATATCAAGTGTTGATAATATCTTCTCATTGCCAATTAGACATGAACCTAGTAAGTCACACCTAAAAGAGTTTCACCAAATCGCCATTAATATTAATCTAATTATTGATTAAAGAGTTTAATCAATTAATTAAGATTAATGGAATTGGATTTATGCTTTAAGCAACGATTCTAGCATATCATGAAATCTAATTCAACTAAGGGTTTAATTATTAATGTATACTTAATCAATATGAGATATTAATTAAAATATTAAATTAATAATATATGTTGTTTCTAATTGAACTTGGATTAATAGCTCAAGTTGTTTGGGCCTAGGCCTAAAAGAGTTTTGGACCAAACATTAATCCAATATGTTGAGAAGGCCCATGAACCTAATCTAAGCCTATTTGATAGATGGATTGGGCTTGGGCCAAATGTTGGCCCAATTACCAAGCCCAAGTCCATATATAAAATGATATGGTCAAAATTGGCATGTTAGGCAATTATCTTTTATGTGTAAAATTTTGACTTAGGCAAGATCAAGATTAGGTTACATGTATTTATCATATTGATAAATGTGAGAGAATGAATGTAGACATTATACATGAGATATATTTTCTACATTCTTCTTCTTTGTACACTAGTAAGTTACGTATACAAATTGTATACTTACTATGTTACTTATATAAATTGTATACTTACTTATCCTTTTGATGTCATGGATGAAGTCATGAGGTGCTTGCTTTCTCTATATATATAGCCTAAGACATTTTATATGTTTTTGGATGGTTAGACATGCCAAAAATAGAAACACATCTACTAAACACAAACCCAAAGTATTCTTGCAAAAGATTAAAATTAGTGTAAGTTTTGTGAGGGTCATTTGAGAGGCTACTTGCAACTAAACAAATCTAAGTAAGAAGGTGATTTGGTGGAGCTTTGGTGTTTCAAGCTAGAGGCTTAACGTTTGGGAGGCTAGAGCATTTGATTCAAGAGTTGAACCTAACTACATCAAAGCTTGTAGATAACTATTGTGGTCTACATCAAACTTAGGAGTTTGAAAGTATTCTTAAACTTAGAATTCTTAGGTTGTTGCTTAAACATGTTATTGTGTAATTTAGCTATGTGTAAATATGCAAAATGGATTATTGGGATTGGAATTCTTCATATGATGAAGGGTTGTGTAAAGTAAAATTTTTGAAATTTTCTCTACTTAGGCTTGTGCTCACCACGCATGTCTTTGATGCCTAAGTAGCATAACCGATTCCTTACACTCAATGATCTCCTTTTATAGGAAAACCTGATAAAACCCTAAAAGCCCTTGAATTCATTTTCCTTTTTCAATTAGGAAACCTTCTTCTGTTCGACATAGCTTCGACACGGCCTTGACATGGCTGTGTCACATCTTCATCTTTCTGGCATGACCTCAGCACATGGGCATGCTTCTCTTCGAGTCAAGTTTCCAGTAGGTTGCACGGCCCACAACATAGTCGTGTCATAGTCGTGTTGAATGCTCATAAATTCTTCAATTTGGACAGAAAGATGCACGGTCTATAACATGACCGTGTTGCCCCCATGTCGCATGATACTCATAGTCCAGTAGAGGACACGACCTCAGCACGGCCGTGCTGTGGCCATGTCGTACACTTCCTTGTCTTTGTTTTGGAATTCCTTTTCAGATTTGCCTGCAAAAAGGGAAGATTAATTAGGCACTTAAATAAAACTTCTAATTTGACTAGAATTAAATAAAAAAAACAATAGAATCCTAATTCAGATACCAAAACTAGAATATTTCCTAATTAACCTTAAATTCTACCCAATTAACATTATTTATTAATTCAAAATCCATTAAAATTCAACTCTAAACATATATAAATATTACACACATAAACATGCCAAAGATTTGCTTTGTATTTGTATATTCAGAATATGCAGTAGTAGAAGTGTTTGGTTTTTTTGGGTTTTTGATTTCTTGTGGTTTTTTATTTTTTTTCTTCTTGATAATAATGAATTTGTTTTTTTATTATTATTTGTGATGTTATTTTTGCAAATCTACAGTGACCTTCTCATGTAGAAATTATCATAACCAAGTTTTGATCTTTCTCCAAATTAAACATTTTTAATATCTATAAATTATTTATCATGATGACACAAGCTCACTATACATGTTTTCAGCATAACAATTAATAATATATTTATATTTTAATTAAGAGTTTATTTTTTAGTAAAATTTTAATTTATTAGTAAAAGTAAATTTCAATTAAATTTGATAAATAATTTTAATTTTATTATTAATTAATTTCTATTGATAATACAAATAAAAATGTAAATAATGAAAATAAAAAATATTGATGCCTTGATACAAAAAAATACATATCCAAATGATTAAAAAAACTATATTAGGGAAAGAAGAGGTGTTTATGTTACATAAGGGTAAAAGAGTCATTGCATATAGAACTAACGGTTTATAGTGAAAATCTAATAGAGAAGGAAAATAGTTAACGGAATTAAAACTAAGGAGGTATTTAATTGACTTTTGAAAATACAGGGACGGAGTAATGAATTTGGCCAAATCTAAATAGTAATTGTCCCAACTTACAAATTCAAATTAGTTGAAATTTCAAAATCTTGCAAATCTTTTAGTACCTAAAAAAATCTTGTGATTTTTTTTTTTTTTTATTTTAACAATTGCAATCTCTCCCATCAAACATCCATCTTGAGCAAAAAAAAAAAAAAAAAAATTTCAACCGACCTTCTAATGCATCCAATACCAATAGCACAATCAATCACAATTATTTTTTTTTAAAAAAATAAAATCAACTACAAGCTCTTTAGAAATCTTTTACAATATTAATCTGATTCACTTTTACAGGAAAAAATCTTTTAGATTAAAAAAATTTCAGAAAAATTTCTATAATAATGGTGTAATCCAATTTCAAAGAGATTGATTTTTTTAATTTTATATTTTGTATTTCATAAATAGAAAAAAAGAGAAAAATATTTTCTGTTACAAAAAGATTATTTTCCATTAAGTATAATGTTAAATTTATTTTAAGGTTGTAGGTTATGTTTTCCATTTCAATCTGACGATTTATATTTTATATTTTAATCCAATGATTAAAAAACTAGAGGTATGTATATCTTGAGGGCATTACATAAGGCCCTGTATTAATATTCCTATAATTACTAAGAGCAAAAATTACATGCTTTAGTTTATCAATTTATACTGAGAATTGTTGAAAATAAAATTATAACTTTTTTTAATGTTTTCTCTTATTTGAGTTGGAATAGTGAAACTTTTTCTTTTCTAAATTTTTTTTTAAAAAAAATGAAAACAACTCTTCAATAACAAGTCCAAAGGTAAAAATCCTGATTGCAAATGAGCCAAGGGCTAGTCTCTAGTTGTTCCATATTCACACATCAAAAAGATACCAATCACACCATTGTCTCAATTGAAAAAGAAAAAGATAGCTTGTTTCTTCATATGGAGCAACATAATATGAATCACAGTCTCATTATCCCAACTGACATATCAGTCAAGTTTGTCAATTTTAACAGACTAGGACTAACGGTACAATTTATAAAAAGTTAATGAACTCAATTGAAACAATTAAAATTTATAGGATTTAATTGAAAAAATGGCATAACTTTTAAAACTTATAGAGTCATTATCCCTTTTTTTTAACAACAAAATTAGTTGCAATTTTTGCCATCAAACAACCACCTATAATTAGAACAGATTTTCCACACATCATCTATAATTAGAACAGATTTTCCATTCTTGGTCAGTGCATCATCTACCAACTTTGCAGCTTTTATATTTTAATCATCAATACTTAAAAGATATACATCCGCATCTTTTATAACATTGTTCAATAGTTTAGGGATAGTAAAATCCAATGATGTAGATGTTAGTTTTCATCATAACAAGACAATCATTAACCCTATGAATTTTTAAAACCAAATATTTTCATAATATTATAAAATAAATAAGATAATAAATTTACTTATTATCATTATATTCTTCAATCAAATGTTGTTCAATGCTATCATTATATTCTTCAACACTTGGAACAACATTTGGCAAAGTAATAGATGAAGAAACATTCAACTGTAAAGAAATATTCACATTGATTTCCTTTATTTCCACAATATCATTCATCACTCCTACTAATATCACAATTCTCAATAAATCTTACATTTCTAGTTTCAACAATTCTTGGTCTGTGTTTTGAACAATAAAATATCTGTCATTTAGATTTCTTTGGATAACCAATAAAGTAAACATTAACAGTAGTTACATGATTTGTACATTATTACTCAATTTTTACAAATTAATTTTGTGTATAAAATCATAAATCAAGCTAGAATCTATCTATTTATCATGTA
>CATIWK010056985.1:0-11362 GCA_949634005.1 Mallotus japonicus | reverse complement strand
AAAAGAAAAGAATAAAAAAAATAGCTCCAAAACCATATTCTATATTTGATGGGCAAAAAACAATCTATGGAATGATGATTATGGTGTTTTGTGATGGGAAAAAGCATGGCATGTAACAACGACATTTACATACATTGTCAAAGGAGGCCAAGAAATATAATTTGTAAGAAAAAGAATGGGATCTTGGAACAAATCTGTGAAGCTGAATTTTTTCTGTATAATTTTTATTTTTTGGTTATAAAATTTATTAAAGATGAACACCCACCTACTTTGATAACTTAAACATGTGGTGTGTTGGTTTGGCTTTTGGTCTGTAGGACCATACCTACACTAAGCCAACCCCCCCAATCGTCTCTTTGTGAAGTGTATATATTATGTATATAAATGGACCCAGCAACAGCATATAAACTTGAATTCCAAACTTTTTGTGTTTTCTTTTTTTCCAATGATTCCAAACCCTTTTCACAATCAAAATATATGTTTAATGGGTTTGATCTAATAAAAGGTAAAGAAACTTTTAATTAGAGATTAATTACAATGTAATAATTAGTGAAAGTTTACTAACTTCAAAGTTAATAGCTAGTGGTTGGTATTGAATGCAACATACACTTCTTTTTTAGATTGAAAAAACAAAAAGCAAATAATCATACAGTAAAAAAGAGGCAATAAGGTAGATTTTTTATTCTTTTATTTTTTTTGGGTGGGTGAGTGTTTGTGATAAGAGAAGCATCAGAAAAAGTTCATGTTGATTAACTTTTATGTAACTAAACACTTTTAAAAGAGACTAAAACAGTGCTGAAATCTGCTGAATTAATGAAAAAAAGAAGTAAGAAAGATAGATAAAAAGGAAAAAAAAAAAAAAAGGGGTTAAAAGGTAGAAGAGAAAAAGGCCCTTTTCAGATGAAGAAAAAGCAAAAGAAAAGGAAAGAGAGGTGGGCTGCTGTGCTCTGATATCATCATCATCACAGAATATTAAAGATTAATGTATAATATTGTTAGAGATTCTTTCTCTGATATTAATCGTATTTTTTAAACAGAAAAAGAGATAATAATCCAATTTTTAATCAATTAATATCTTGAAAAAGGTTATATAATTAGATTAATTAATTTTTTACTTGATCATTAATATTATGAATGTATTATATTTAATGATTTTATTATAATATATATTGGAAAAATTATTGTTTAGTTTTGTATATTGTACTTTATAATTAAATTTGTAATATAAATTCAAAGGTTTTATTTTTATTGATTAAACATAAAACATTTGAAATATAGATTATAAATTTAATTATAAAGTATAATGCATTCAGTATAAAATTTATATTTAAATAATAATTTTTCTAAAATTAAAGAAAAGGTGATTACAATGATGAAGAAGAGGAAAGTTAAAAAAGAAAAAAGAAAAAAGGTAAAACTGATGCACCCGTGCAAGCGCAAGTAATTAAAATGATTGTGAATTTTGAGAAAAAGGAAAAAAGAAAAGAAACGGAAAGTAGGAGAGTGAGAGTAGTAGTGTGTGTGTGTGTCACTATCTTGCACACACGAGGGTTTTGCACGAAAATCCATCAAACAAGTGGCTATGCACACGTGCACACCTTTGTAACAAAAAAAACCAATATTACATATTTTTTCTAAAACAAAAAGTTGCCTTGTCTTAAAGTGACAAAAACAAATTAAAAGGGTTTAAAACTAATAATAATGATTATTATTATTATCATTGTTTTTTAAGAACTAGTAGGATAGAAAGTTAAATCTCATCACTGAAAATAGAAAAATAAGAGAATTAAAGATCGAATATTACTTTTAATCAAATATTTTGATAGTAGCATAATATTTTATTATTTAGATGGATTATGGATTATGTATTATTATTATTATTATTATTATTATTATTATTATTATTATTATGTCTATGTTACCCTTGAGTATTGCATGATTTTTCATGTCAAGGACTCTTTGAGATGAGAGAGTAGATTAATGTGGTTTTCAAGTGGGTCTTGGAGTGTTGTGTCATGGACCATTATTAGTTGGTGAATAAGAATATATATATATAGAATAGAATAGAATAGAAGCAAATTTATTTTATAATATTAATGCCAATTTCATAATAATATTTATTATTTTATGGTTCATTCAATGCTATTATATGACGATAGAATGGAGTGGGAGAACATTGAGATTGGCTGCAATTTTTGGGGCTTTTTTGCTCCCAAATCAAGGAATGGGCTTTTGCAACTTGTTTGCACCCTATAATTAATTTTTTTTTTAGGGATAAACTGTGTAAATAATGTCTGAATTTTTTAATTTTTATTATTTCGGTGTTTAAATTATTTTTATTAACAATTAAATATTTGAATTAGTAAAAAAAATTAAATTGATGTTTTTAATAGGTTTTACATGTTAAATTATTAATGTGTCTTATTTTAAATAATAAATTGACTTAAATACTCTGTATTTATATTAAGCTCTATTTTTTATTCTTTTCAATTTAAAAAATATTTTTCTCTCACTCATATATTGAGCCATTACACAGGGCGTTTAATTTGAAAGTGAAATATACAGAGCATTCTTAAGGTATAATAAAATAAAATAAAATAAAAATTGAACCATTATTATTAAGAATTAAAAATAAAATATAAATTATTTTTTCAAATTTATATGAAAGAGTAAATATATAAATTCAATTTAATTTAAATGTAATAAATTTTACTTAATATAATGAAAAATAAAAAAATAAAATAGTTTTTAATAAATAAAAACTTAATTTAATTAAAATTTTGAAATAAAAAATAAATTCAACCATTATAATTAATAAAATAAAAACTAAAACAAAATAATATTTAGTTTTTTTAGTTTAATTTTATAAATAAAAATATTTTTTTATTTCTAATAATTTTTAAAAGAAATAATTGGAATAAAAAAGAAAATGAATCTAATATAAAATAAGGGTATTCAAGTCAATTTACTGATTAAAATACACTTTTAACTTGTAAAACTTGCTAGAAATACTATTTTATAAATTTTTTTGTCAGTTCATACATTTAATTGTAAACAAAATAGTTCAAATACCAAAATAGTAAAAATTAAAAAATTCATATACTATTGATATATTTATCTTTTTTTTTTTTAATTCAATGGAAGCTCAACACACTATGGACTACACAAAGAGTAGTTATCCTTTTTAACAGTCACTAATATTAAAAAAAAAAAAAAACAGTCACAATTTAGATGATAATATTTTATTAATATTAGTGGTTGGTGGCAGTGAAAATTCAAATTTAAAATTTTCATAATTTTTATAACTAAAAATACCAATGAAACCACCATGATTTGCAGCAGCATGAAAAATATCATTCATCTTTTTTTTCTTTTTATGTATACATTTATAGATACTCGATGGAGAGGCAGTACTGTATCTGTATTGAGTTTGGATGCATTGCAGTGGTAACGACTAACGAGAAGAGAGTAATGGAGAGGGATCCATTCATTTTGTGGTTTCGTTCTGTAGCTTTCAGTGTCTGGATATTAATTGTTAACATCATCATCATCATTCATCTCATGTGTTTTCAATTGCAATTGTTGCTGCAACTTCTTTATGACAACGGTAAATTTTTACTAGTTTCATCTTAAATTTATGAATTCTTTTTTATATATCTAAAATTATTAATTTACAAAATAACTTCTTATTTAATATTTATTTTTATTTCTTAAGCCAATATTTATTTTTGTTTGAACAATCTATTTTTAATTAAATTGATAATTCTATCTAACTCGTCTATAACTGATGATAAAACATTCTATTTGCGGTATCGAGATATTTGGTTGAAAGTATAATTCGATTCTTCAACTTCCTAACTCTCATATTTCAAGTCAAAAGAATTAACCATCTAAAATAGTTGTTTAAACAAATTGTTGATACTAATTGAAAAAAAAAAAAAAACCTTCAATTACAGTAATTATATACATTCTAATTTGCGTAGTAATCAAATAGGTATGTAGTTTTTTGGATGAAATTAATAAGTAATTATCTATTAACATCCTAAAAATTATATTTTTACTCTATCATGAATTACATAGTTAATAATTCATACATGATAAATGTAAATTTATATTTTATAATCCATCTACTCTTATTGTTTTGATCACAGAAAAAATTATCGACTACGCTTTCAAAGTCACTAATTATTTCATATTTATATATGATAAAATAATGCATCAATTATTTGATATTTTAATATATAATTCAACTATGCTTTCAACAAATAATTTTTTTTACCTATTGATATTTAAAACTTATTAAATTTTGATTAATTTAATTCGATCAAAGTAGCACCAATTAGAGTAATAGAAATTTTTTAACATGACTGCATATATTACAAGATCACTTAAACAAAAAAAATATTTTATACCTGCTTCCAATAATTATTGGTAGCAAATAACTTTTTTCTTCAACTATAAAGTTATTTATTTTATTTACTTATTTTGTTATTTTTTGAACAATGCATGTTTATGCATGTTTGGTTGTAAACAAAGAAAAATACATAAAATAAGTGAAAGCATGACATGCATATGGGATTAAGAGCACTTATCCAAGAGCTAACCTTATATTATATGAGTTAACTACATCACAAAGTCTACTTATGATTTTATTTATATTAAAATTGATCTTAAATTACAGTCTAATTGCATATTAAAAAAATAAGAAATGGAAAAGAAGAAGAACTTTATAAAAATGAAAGTAGAATTAAAATAAGAACAATATAAGAGTCAAATGTTGTCCGCGTGACAGAGAGGAAAGCCACATGCAGGCCACGTGACCAGGAAGGACCTCTAGTCATATGAGTTGCCGTTTCGACCTTTGTTTTGGTTGGTTGGTTACATTTGTATTCGATGAGTCAACACAACGGACGGCTGGGATCGTTGCGATGAGAAACGATTCTTAATTCTTTAGCGTATGGTGTACCACATGGGAAGGGAAGGACACCAAATGAGGTCACGAGAGTCACGCTATATATATATTTTTTTTAAAAAAAAAAAAAAATCAAATTCAATGTACACAAAATTTAATAGCATGGACACTCCACAATTACTCACGCCACCTTGTTGTTAGTTAGTTCTGCCTGCCATAACTCCATCCCTCTTTTGTCATTTTCTTTTCTTTTCTTTTCAAGGCTACTTTTGTAACTTCAGTCTGCCGCTCATCGGTCCACATGACCTCTTTTTATATATACACACACACACAATATACTTGTAGTGGAAAATAATAACAAGAATAATAAAAAATAAATCTTTGTTGCTAGATTTACTTGTTTTTTTTTTTTTGAACGGAGATTTACTTGTTTTGACCTTAAAACAACACATAATTACATTAGTTGAGCAACAGCAACCTTGACCTTGTCATCATCCATTTTCTTTGTCCCATCATCAAGTTTAAAAGAAGTAGGATTAGGACTACGTTTATAAAGGATACACATACATATATTAAAATAAAGTAATTTTCTTATATATTTTTTTGAGGCAATTTTCTTATATTTTTTAAAAATATAGATCTACGGTTTTTAAGTTAAATTTAATATGTCTTATGAAAAATAATAATAGTAATTGTCGACTATATGTCGTATGTAGGTAAGACCGCAAAAATTAATTTTTTTTAAAATTTTGATCGAGTTTGAATTATACTTTTTAGTTTTCCCAATGAAATTATTTTGAATATTTAATAATTATAAAAATTTTAATTAATTTAAATTGAATCGATTTTTTCCACCTCCAAAATTAACGATCTTGTCATGAACATGTGAATTTCTAAATTAGCTTATAGTTGTGAGTATATTTTGTATACATAGTGCTAAACAACTTCTACTTTTTTTTTTAATTGAAATTATTATTTTTGAAACAGAGAAAAAAATAATTTTTTTTGGCCAATAGAAAAAAAAAATTCAACCTTTAATCTATTTATATTTTGAATGGAATTATATTATTGGACAATTCAATAGTTGGCGAATTGGCGAAAAGAGACTATTATCAATAATGATTATATACAAGAACAATAATTACATACTTTATTCCAAATCTAAAAAATATAGTAAAAAAAATAGAAAAAAGGTGGGACCAATCCATAGTTAAGTGATGACATGGCAAATAATTAAGTTGTAAAAAAAAAAAAAGGATAAGGACGGGAAAGGTAACGGAAACTGAAACAAGAGAGAGAGAGCAGAGAATAGAAGAGAAGAAAATAAAAATAAAAAAAGAAAACAGAAAAAAGAAAGAGAAGAAGAAGAAGAAAGTGTTATTGATCGCACACTCACGATCTATATATCATATGCCTTTGATTTATTATTATTATTTCACTGTTTTGACGTCTTTCTCTCTCACTCGTTCTGATCTTTTTGCACTTGAAGAAGAAGAAGAAGAAGAAGAAGATCGAAATCAGTACAAACCTGATATGTTATCGAAACTCTGTCGTTTCACGCATCCAATTCAAAGATGAGAAGCTTTAACAGCAGCGTTGATACAATAAACGCCGCTGCCACTGCCATCGTCTCCGCCGAGTCTCGTGTCCAGCCTACCACCGTTCAGGTAATGCTTCTCTGTTTACTCTTTTTTTTTTTTTTTAATTTTCAAAACCAGCAGCTTTCAGTTTCTGTATTGGAACTGAGAAAATAATGCGAGGAACTGAATCTAAGTTTCATTTTATTGAATTATTCGTTTTTTAGATATTTACTTTAATTATTGGAGTTTTGCTTTTTTTTTTTGAAAAAAAAAAGGATTTTTTTTTGTAGAGAAAAAGAATCGAATGGTCGGATCTTGAGGTCTGTATGTCGTAGCTGTAGCTGAGAAAAAAATGTTTCAAGTAATTGAGATTATGGCTTTCTCGAGCTGTCTTGCTTTGTATTGTGAAATTCTACTTTTAGAGCTGAAACTTTATGCCTCGGTTTCTATTTTTTTTTTCTTTACTTTTTTTGGAATAGTGAATTTTTAGAAATGAAAGTTCCTATCTTACGAATAATAATCTTGAATTTGGACAATTGAGAGTTAGAGCTTGTTTTGGTTTTTCACTTTCTTTTGTGCTATTCTTGATTCTAAAACAGGGGAGACGGACAAGGCAACAAAGATTTTACTTATATAATTTTGTATCCCTTGAATAATTTACTCTTTTTTAAAAAAAGAAAGTAATAGTTTCATTTCCCCATTCAGCTAAGAGTGAAACATGATGGGGATACAGCAATAAGAGAATCTTACTTCAGATGGCAAGTGAAACAATGTATTTAAGACAGTTTTAGCCTAGATATGACGTCTAGGAGTTCTCCGAATTTTTCAAAGTCTTTGCTGCAACTAGTTCTTATTTGCAATTGCGTAATAAATATTTCCTTGTTGAACTGGGTGACTATTGTGGTCGGATGGCTGAGCAGCAATTTGCTTCCTTTTACTTGTGGGCTTTCAGAGATACATGTATGTTTTGCCGGGTGGTTGGTAAGAGGATCATTTAATTGTGTTAATATTAATAATGGGCAAAAACTATAGATAATTCTGAATTTAATTGCTTTTATTATCTATGCATCAGATGCTTATATGCAGGATGTAAAGAAGAAAGGTTTGTTCGGTTTGGAACTAGCTGTCCACAATCTTACTCTTTTCTTGTTGTGATGCAGAAAAGAAGATGGAGAGGCTGCTGGAGTCTCTACTGGTGTTTTGGTTCCCATAGAAATAGCAAGCGAATTGGTCATGCTGTTCTTGTTCCTGAACCTGAAGTACAGGGAGCTGCAGTGCCTTCTGCGGAAAATCAATCACACTCAACTGCTATTGCAGTTCCTTTTATTGCTCCTCCCTCTTCTCCTGCTTCATTCCTCCAATCTGATCCCCCTTCTGCCACCCAATCACCTGCAGGGTTGCTTTCTCTTACTTCCCTTTCTGTGAATTCCTACTCCCCAGGTGGACCTTCATCTATTTTTGCCATAGGTCCTTATGCACATGAAACCCAGCTAGTCACACCGCCTGTGTTTTCAGCTTTCACCACTGAACCATCCACTGCTCCTTTCACTCCACCTCCTGAATCTGTTCAGCTGACTACACCTTCTTCCCCTGAAGTGCCGTTTGCTCAACTTCTGACATCTTCTTTGGAGCGTGCTCGAAGAAACAGTGGCACCAATCAAAAGTTTGCTTTATCCCATTATGAATTCCAGTCATATCCACTATACCCAGGAAGCCCAGGTGGTCAACTGATTTCACCAGGTTCTGTGATCTCAAATTCAGGCACCTCCTCTCCCTTTCCTGATAGATACCCCATTCCTGAGTTCCGTATGGGGGAGGCTCCTCCCAAGCTCTTGGGCTTTGAACATTTTACCACTCGTAAATGGGGCTCAAGACTGGGTTCTGGAACCGCAACTCCAGATGGTGTGGGGCTAGGTTCAAGGCTTGGTTCTGGAACTGTGACTCCAGATGGTGTAGGGCTTGGTTCAAGGCTCGGTTCTGGAACTGTAACTCCAGATGGTTTAGGGCTTGGTTCAAGGCTTGGCTCTGGAACTGCGACTCCGGATGGTGTGGGGCTGCGGTCAAGGCTTGGTTCAGGTTCTTTGACACCTGATGGTGCGGGACCAGCCTCCCGAGATGGTTTCTTTCTGGAATACCAGATTTCTGAGGTTGCATCCCTTGCCAACTCAGAAAATGGATCTAAAACTGATGAAACTATAGTTGATCATAGAGTTTCATTTGAGTTGAGTGGTGAAGAGGTTGCACGTTGTCTTGAAAGCAAATCATTAACATCAAGTAGAACTTTCTCAGAATTCCCACAGGACAGCTTAGCGGAGGACCAAATAAAAAGTGGGACATTGCAAATGAATAATGAAAATTTGCCTATTGGGGAAACTTCCAATGCTACACCTGAAAAACCTTCAGGAGAAATGGAAGAGGAGCACTGCTATAGAAAACAACGATCTATCACTCTTGGATCAATCAAAGAGTTCAACTTTGATAATTCAAAAGAGCTTCCTGACAAGGCCACTATCAGCTCTTCAAACAACTGGACTTTCTTCCCATTGTTGCAGCCAGAGGTCAGCTGACACTGAAACTATGCAAATATTGCCCCGCCCTGAATGTATGTAATGTCAAACATGTTTGGCTTTATCGTATGCCTAACCTCTCAGATGTAAGTCTGAAGACAACAATGTTTTGGGATACGATTTGCAATCTGGGATCACATGATGATGAATTAAGATAGCACAAGTTGAAGGATATTAATCTGTTGTGATCTGAATGACAATTTCTGAGCGAGAATATTTTGTAGGGATCATTTAGTGTGAGAATTAATAGAGCATTCTTTTCATTATTTTTTTTGGTCTCTAGTTGGATGTTATACAGAAATAGCATTTGCATATAGGTGTTTTGTTTCTGGATTGTTTTACTTTTCTTGTGTAATAATGAAAAAATAGTTTTGCCTATACAATAACCTGTGACTTCTTATGATCCTTTGGTGGTTGTATGTAATTTAATGTACAGGTGAGGTTTCTGTTCTATTAGGCTGCAGCTTGATGTTTATCTGTATGCCAGTTGTTTATCTGAATGCTAGTCAGATGCAGATTGCCTCCGCCAAATGCCTCCCTGCGGCCTTGGTTGACGTTTTCAAACTGACGAGCAGGGGGTAATGTTCATTTCTCTATTTGCTTCTCCATTAATTGCTGTTTGCATCTGTTAGATGTCCCCGTTGCTGTTTTGTCTACTTGTGTGTTGGTGCCATGTAAAATCATCAACTTGTTTGATGGGCACTTTTTCGATGATTAATCAAAAGGGTTAACATAGAAAGCTACTCTTGAGCCCTATGCAAGAAAATGCGACATATAATCATCATCGCATCTGTATATGTTTTAAAAAGAATAGAGATATCTTTGCATGTGTATCATCAACGGTGGGTGCCGTATGGTTTCTGATTTGGAGAGTAGTGGAAAAAATTAGAAATCTATTCTTGACCCTCGAGGTATAGACAGGAAAATGCATGCCACATGAGGTTCTGTTTCTTAAAATCACTTTGCATGTACTAGGAAAAGATATTACTTTTCGGCTACTATTATATTATAAAATAAATATTGGCACGAGAAACACCCGGGCTCTAGCAACATCGTAATGATTATGGAGATAACGTACGGCCTTTTCCCATCTCACAACTGTAGTGAACTCTGTAGATGGCAAAACAAAGTGAATGTAGTAGGCGTTTTTAACGAAGGTGTGCAAGTTAGATGCAAAATGGATGGTGCCCTCATAGTATAGAATGCGGAATCTAGATTGTGTCAGTAATTCAGCTGTGTTTGTTTGCTTTGTAATGCAAAAGATAAGGATTCAATTTCAACAGTTAGTTTTGTGTTTCAATTGAAAAACTTGTTTAGGTATGTATGGTATGAAATGCCATTTATGGCTTGATCGGATGTGAAGAAATTGTGATGACGAACTGAAAGATAAGATAAATGGACATAGTGTTTGTTAGGTAACGGCCAACTCTTACATCTTTGTCCTGACCCACTTGTCCTAACAAATGAATCGACAGAAAAGAAAGAAACAGCCTGTGTGCAGCGTAACTGGGCTCTACTAGTACTACCGCTTTCTTTGTGAACAATTAACCTCCAAAACAAATATTAGAAATGACAACTTATTTATATTTTGGAAACCCATTTTTTAATATATACATATAAAGCCCAAGAAATAGAACCAGCCTCATCAGATTGGGTTACGTGCACAATGGAAAAGAACAAGAAACTGTTGTAAGCAGAGCATTTTCTGTTTTACGTTCAAAGGGTACTGCAGGGTGGGGAGGGGTCACATGAATTCCGTTGACTGAGTACACCAAAAGTGCGTTGCGGTTGCCGTTGCCGTTGGGCTTTTATGCTCATTATTTGGCTTTTACTTTTCTGAAAAGTTAGTGAGGTAGCTAGTCGTGTGACTGTGGCCTGCAATGTGAATGTGATTGAATGGTCTGATTATTGAAATGTGATGGATAGTCTAAAAAAATTAGCTAACCCGATAGATAGATAGATAGCTACTGCTACTAATGCAAATTTGAAATCAAAACTGGTACTCATCATCACTATTTTTCTGTTTTGGTAAATCAGTAAATGTTGGATTGTTTTGGATTGAATCAACAAAGTAACTAATGGCATTGGATTTTCTTGTCAAGTTTCAGATAGGACCAGATAAAACCCATGTGATCTGGTTGACTAAATTAGTGAGCTTCTTATTGTTTTCCTTTTGTTCTCTTTCAAACAGTACAAGAAATACATATATAAACAAAAGCAGTCGGTAATATTTTAAACTTCACGGATCTGAATCTAATTACGTGGAGTTTGGTAAGTAAGGGGATTTCTAATTAATTTAGATT
>CATIWK010056984.1:0-11223 GCA_949634005.1 Mallotus japonicus | reverse complement strand
TGATTAAAATTAAATTAGAATTAAAAAAGGTGGAATTTACCAAAAAGGGTTTTGGTAAGTGAAACCCTAATTGAGAACTCTATATAAACATCATGTTCTCTAGGGTTTCACACACTACACAATTATTCCAGCCACCAAATTTGTTTTTCTCTCCATCTTAAGAAAAACGAAACACAGAGTTTTTCATTTTTGATTGTGAGACAATCAAGAACGTTGCTAGCACATACATCCGTTTTGATTGAAGGTTTGTTCGTGTGGATACTAGTAGAGGACGCATCCAGTTGGAGACGTCTAGATCCGATCAAACCAAGCTAAAAGCTCGAGGTAGGGTGCCACCGGTGTGAACCCCCTCTCTTCCTTCCAGAAATCTTGCCTCTACATACGTTATTGGTAAGTTTTTGGAAACCCTAAAATAATCAATTAACCGAATTACATGGATCCTTGTTTTAGGTATGTGATAAAATTTTTATTTTCCGCTGCGTTTGGTATCACAAAACCCAACAACTTGCATATGTGTCATCGGGCCTGTTTGGTTCAGCTATTTATGGCAGTTGATAGCTGATAATAGTTGCAGATAGCGGATAATTGATAGCTGTTGCAAATCTAGATAGCGGATAGTTGATAGTGGATAACAGTTACGGATAGTGGATAGCTATTAACTGACAAATCTGAACTGTTTGGTAAAATTTTGTTAGTTGTTGTTGTTAATATGTCAAATGACCATCAAGTATACAATTTATTTGTAAATATAATTTCATATATTTCTTATAATATTTTTTAGTAATATAAATTATTTAAAAATAGTATATATATAATTATTTGTTTCCTTTGATTTATATATTATTAAAATTATTAATAGAAATTATTTAGAAATGAATTTTAAAATATAAATACTATTATACAAGTTTTTTTAAAAAATTACAGTTATAAATATTATGATTATTTAATTATTAATTATAATTTAAAATAATATCAATTTGATTATAAAATATAAAAAAATTAATTACATGTATTTAATTTAAATAAAATTATTTTTTATTAGTTATTTTTAATAATGGTAAAATATACTAAATAAAAAGTAAATACAAATTATTTGTGAGCTGATGGAAAAAAAACTTCAAAATAAAGCTTATCAAATTCATAGTTGTTTTGAATAAAAATAACTATCAACTGTTGATTTTAATGTTTTATCAAATATTTAAATTGTAGTTGATTAAGGAAAAACATCTATTAGCTATCTCAATCAGCTAAATTAAACACCCCATAAAATAGGTCCATATAAGAACAAAGTACCATGTTGAATTGCCACATCATGTTGTAAGATTCTAACTGTTATATACTATTTTTTGACTAACCGAAATTTGTCTAGGGCTTTCTGCCTTTTTTTTTTTTTTTTTTTTTTTTTTTTTTGCTAAATTCTTGAACCAACTGCAGCTATAAAAAAAACGCTTGTTGCATATTCCTTACTTTATTTCTATGGAATAACAATACTATTAGTCCTATAAATTATATTATTTTTTCAATTAAGTCCTACAATAATTTTTTTTTTTACAATTAATTTTTATAAGTTTTAAAAAAGGTTTTCCGTTAGTTTTATCCGTCACTCAAAGCAATTTTTCATTAATCAACCCTTAAAATCAAACTTTTTTTTTACATTTCAGTCCTAAAACTATAAAAAAAAATGTCATTTTTGATAATTTACATAAATAATATTTTTATTTATTTATTTATGACTTATTCTATTATTTAACTTTTATAATAACTATATAACTCACTAAAATTATTTCTTAAATTATTATTTTATTCACAATGATAAGTAAAATTAATTAAGTATTTTAATTGTTTTTAAATATAAATTTTAATTAATATATCTTAAATGAATAATTTTTTTTATACTTGGATAAACTTAATTAGTTTTGTCAATGTTATAATTTATGTTATATTTTATAAACATTTCTTTAAATTAGGCTATTTTACAAAAAATATTTGAAGAATAATATATTTTAATTAATAATTTTATTTTTTATATAAAGTAAAATTAATTTAAGATAAAATAGATGAGTTTTTTGAAATTTAACACAAATCATAATATTGACAAAAACTAGATCAGCTTTTCCTTATAAAAAATATTTATTCATTTATGATATATTAATTGAAATAATATATTTTAAAATAATTAAGAATATTTAATTATTTTTATTTATCATTGCCAATATAACTAATAGTTCAAGAAAAATATTATTTTTATTTTTTAAAAACATTATTTTAGTGAATTATATAGTTAGTATGAAAGTTAAATAATAAAAGAAGTAAAAAACATATAAAAAAAACTATTATTTATTTAAAAGGGATAATAAATCCACAAGTCCTATAAGTTTCTAAAAATTGCAATCAAGTCTTAAATTTTTTTTTAATTGAGTCCTAGAAGTCTTGAAGTTGTTGTATGTTTGTCCTTCTCCGTTACTTTAAACGGATAGGTCTGAGGTGGACAAATTTTTATTGTTCAGCTTTGCCACGTATTAGACTGACCAATCCCTTCTTCTTCTCCTTCCTCTTCGTCATGTCCGCCCAGCAAACAATCATAAAAAGAAAAAAAAACTTTTATCTAACAAACATCAAACAGTCTCAAAGATCCATCTAGCAGCTCATCGACGGATCCTCACCATTTTTCTATGAGTCAAACTGCACAAAATCACGAGTTTCAACAATGGTGGAACAAACAGCACGAATTCCTCTACAACGGCACTGACACTAGCTCCACTGTGCTCACTGTCGAGATCAGCAGTCCTGCTGCTACTACCGCCACCATAGACAAAGGCCACACGCAGCGCCCGCCAGCTGTCATTTCTATGGCATTTGAAGCTCCAACAAATAGCTACATCGCTGGCGTGGTATGATAAATGGGTTTTGGTTTAATTCTTGCAGTGCTATAGCTTGTGAATTTAGTTTTGGAGAGTGGTTTATGTGAAGAGAGATCCGTTTAACTTGGAGAAGCAATCTAAATTTGGGCAGACCATTTTGAAGGAAGAATGGCCCAATTTGGAGTGAAAGTGAAAGCTACTGCCTAATTTCTTGGTGATTCTTGTACTAGTGTTTGGCACAAGTTGCTTAGAGAGCTTGGCTTAAGTTGACTTTGTGTTATGCTTTGACTAGTGTACTATAGAAATTCTGTTATATTGTTCAATCAAATGGTTGCTGCAGATGTGGAGCCTAATGGATTTACTTATTTGTTCCTTTTGAGTGGTTGCGCAAGGTTAGGGTTGTTAAGAGAGGGACAACAGGTTCATAGGAGAGTTTTGGTAAATTGGAATTGCTCAAACGTGTTTGTGAAGACGAATTTTATTCATTTGTATGCCATGGTTGGTGATAATTGTGGTGTTGAGTATGCACGCCGTGTGTTTGATGATATGGGTGACAAAAATGTTGTGTATTAGAATTCCATGCTTGCTGGGTATATGAGGTGCGGAGATGTTGACGAGGCAATGAGGGTTTTTGATGAGATGATGGAGAGGAAGCGTATGAAGTTTTTAGATGGATGCCATAGAGAAGTCATGTTTCTTGGACAACCATGATCAATGCATTTGCTCTCTTCAACAATTGGATTCAAAGTGTTTTTATTTTTATTGATGAAGTAGTGAGTTCTTGTAAAATCTCTACCACTTAGAACAACATGCCACCTTTTTTACTTGGACTTGAATTGGATCATAGATTTTGTTCCTGTGGTAAAGAGAGGAGTTCCTGTGAAGAAGCCAGCTGGTCAGCGAGAGAGAGTAGGAGCAGAACGGTGATCAACTTCAATGCCATCATCATCGCCCAAGTAGTGAGCGACGTTGGTGTTGAAGAATTGAGAGGTTGTGGCTGTTGGGCGGATGGCGTGAAGAGGGGTGGGGATGAGGTTCGAAACAATGAGCTTCTTGAGAGCAAGAGGATGCCATTTATTTTAGGGAAACAAGAAATCATATGAGCATAAATTCTTTCTTTTTTTTTTGTTATTGTTGTCGATTACAGCATAAACATACGGTGAGTGGTGTTGGTGGTGAGTGGTGTTGGTGATGGGTAGTGTTAAACGGTGAACTTGGGGGGAAGAAGATGGGGATGATGACATGGAATAAGAGGTGTGATTTGCCTCCATTGATGCTAGTTACTTCATCAATGATGGGGAATGCAATACCGAGGGTGGAGGTGGCAAAAGTGAGGCTGCTGGAGATCTTGGTTTTTGTTTCAAACCCTAGTATTTGTTTTTTTTTAGTGGAGTGCTTATGTGTCAAGCTGCAACTTATGTGTCAACACGTGGCAAAGGCAATGTCAAGCTCCAGCTTATATGTCAAGGTCAATTATCCCACGTTAGTCAATTCCGTTTGAGTTAGCGGAACAGGACTAACTTGAAACACTTTAAATGCTTTTAGGACTCAATTAAAAAAAAATTTAGGACTTGATTGCAATTTTTGGAAACTTATAAGACCTGTGGATTCATTATCCATATTTAAAATATCGAAAATAAAATTTTTTTTTTATAGCTTTAGGACTGAAATGTAAAAAAAAAAAAGTTTGATTTTAAGGGTTGACTAACGGAAAATTGATTTGACTGACGGAGAGGACTAACGAAAAGCTTTTTTTAAAACTTATAGAACTTGATTGTAAAAAAAAACATTATTGTAGGACTTAATTGAAAAAATGATATAATTTATAGGACTAACAATGTTGTTATTCCTATCTCTATTAATTTGAATGTCACACTCCACACACTTTAAAAATATTTTCCAACTCCATATCACTTCTCAGTACATCATATCAAAACCAATTGAAAGTTAGTTATGAAAATTTGAGAAGCAATTTTTGAAGAGAAAGCTTTGCATATTATTTTAGTGAATTACCATCGTCATATCCTTTAAAAAATGTCTTATTCTTTTAGAACTTCTATCTCAAACTCTAGTAGATTTTTGGAAAGTTGAAGCTGTTAAGTTTTTTGTTAGTAAAAAGTACATGTGGCATTTAGGGTTTCGTAGTATGTCTTGAGTCTTGACAATCTAGCATAGCACTTTTTTAAATATTTAATAGGATTGCAAGCACAAAATTTGTAGGGTTTTGTAATATATACACAACAGAAATTTTAAAATTAAATTTACAAAACTCAACCAATGATCCATGCAATTAGAATAGATTGATAAGAGGGATTAAAAATGTTTTTCCTAGATGAATCAAATTAGTAAGAATATTGGCAGGGAGAAAGTGAGTGTTGATACTTGATTTTAACAGTCTCTCAAAATGGTCCAATAATGAAAGTTTTCTACCAACAAGGTATAGAATAACTTTAAAAAGGGGTTTAAGATACAAAAAGTGGAAGAGAATTTATTTGTTTATGAGTTTGGGTCAAAATATGATAAACTTAGAATTCTGAGGGTGCAACCATAGAGTTATGATCGAAAATTGCTTCTTCTGGGTGCTATGATGGGTGAAGAATAACCTTCTAATGTTGTGATTAAGTTTTGTCTTTTCTAGGTTCAAATGTGCAACCTTCCTTTGAACAGATGAGATAGAGACTCTATTCTCAAGCTTGGTACAAAGATTGGTCATATGGTTAAGGTTCCAGCTGAAGCTGTAGAATCATGGGGCAAATATATGCAGCTTCGGGTGGAGATTAATGCATCTAAACTGATTATGAGGGGAACAATAATTCTTAACAATAAAAGGGAATGTAGTTAGGTTTATTTCTAGTATGAGATGCTTCAAACTATTGTTATTAGTGTGGACTTTTGGGGCATGATAAATCAGATTATAAGTCTAAATCTGAGAATATAGAAGTTTATGCATGGCCTTATGCTCCTTCCATTTGTGCTTCACCTTATCGTAATAATTTTCCATTTCAGATAGTCACTTCTTTGGTTATACAATCTCCTGGCTAGAACAATACTCTAAAAGCTACATCAGAGATGTTAGTGTTATGCCCTAGGCCAATTATGTAATGGTCATATTTTAACTTTGTCATATTTCTATTATATTAATAAAGAGGCATTTTTATCATTACTGGCTAATTCTAGTATTATCCTTGATTAGTTAATTCTATTAAGATCATCAAGTACGTGACTTGATAGTAAAACTCGTCGATGATACTTGAATTCTAATCTAAAAATCCCTAGTCGATTATTATTATGGGGACAACAATGAATAAAGACTAGTATAAGGTTGACTGATGATTAAGTTTTAATGATCATGTATATGAGATATTAAGTCAAACTCATACGTACATATTCAGAGAAATGATGTACTTGATCGACCCACTATGAGAATACCACATGGATTATTGTCATAGGTAATTCTCATTACAGTAGTATTATTTGAGTCCTCTGACATGAGATCACCATGGTTTCCTACATGATGAGTTCTGTGTTTTAACACATCCCTACGCCATCTTTAACCGAATGGTAAAATAGGTTATGATTGGATATAGAATGAGTTATGTGAGGGATGTGAGTAGTTAAGATGGAATTTGTCCCTCAGTTATTTTGAGAAGATATATTTTGGGCCCCTCGATGAGTTAGACTGAAGAGAAATGCATGGTTATGCTAGAATGATAAAGAGTTATCAGTATCAGTCTACTTGGGATCGAGAAACAATATGATTGAACAATATAAGGATGACATATTCCATGCCTTATATTCAATCAGGATATCATGTGACAAAAGGACTATAGTACAAACTGTGTATTTGGTTATGTTGGATTATCGACCTTCATATAACTTGGGTAGTCATAATTTCTTACTAGAGACCAATCAACGTTGTGTGAACCTACAGGGTCGCACACTTAGAACAAGGCCAAAGCAGTACTGGGTTAATTAGCCTAATAACTATCTCTATAGAAGATTGAACCTATATATTTATTTATTTATTTACTTATTTATTCAATCTTCTATAGAGATAGTTATTAGGCTAATTAACCCAGTACTGTTTTGGGCTTGTTCTAAGTGTGCGACCCTGTAGGTTCACACAACATTGACAGTGGGCTTAAAATTCTCATTTTAGCCCCCAAGTCATAATTGGTCTCTAGCAATACATTATATATGTATATATTTATGTTAGTATTTATTTATTTATTTATTTCCTAATATATTTAAGGTAAGAGTTATTTAAATAAATAGGAAATGATTCTAATTTGGAATTAGAATCAAAATGGAAAAAGGAAGTCTAATCTATATATATTTATTTATTTACTTATTTATTCAATCTTCTATAGAGATAATTATTACGCTAATTAACCCAGTACTGCTTTGGCCTTATTCTAAGTGTGCGACCCTGTAGGTTCACACAATGTTGACAGTGGAAGTCATAATTGGTCTCTAGCAAGACATTATATATGTATATATTTATGTTAGTATTTCTTTATTTCCTAATATATTTAAGGTAAGAGTTATTTAAATAAATAGGAAATGATTCTAATTTGGAATTAGAATCAAAATGGAAAAAGGAAGTCTAATCTTACCAAAACTGTTTTGGTAAGAGAAACCCTAGATAGGATGTATATATAAACATCTCTTTCTCTAGGGTTTGCTAAGCCTTTTTCCCCCTCCTTCTTCCTTCACTTCTTTTGTGAGAAACACATAGAGAGAAAAAGGTGTTATGAGACAATATAGGTTCTAGCAGACCTACTTTACTTTGGATCACCTTGTTCGTATGGATACCGTAGAGGGCGTGACCTTTTGGTAACATCTTAATCTGACTAGAAAACACGAAAAGCTCGAGGTAGGGTGTCACCAGAGTGAACCCCCTCTCTTCCTTCCAACCATCTTCCCATTAGATCGTCTTGGTGAGTGTTTGGAAACCCTCTTAATCAATCTAGTTCGAATTAAATGGATCCGGGTTATGGATTTTCATGGTTACAGTTTTTGTTTTTTCACTGCATTTTGTATCACGAAACCCAACAAGAGACTCCATCTAATGTTCACTGTAAACTGGTTATTAATGATTTTGATTAAGGGATTAATGGTGGTGTTGAGATGTCTGAGATAATGGGTACAAAACCTAATTCAAAGAATTTGTTGAGTGTGGCACTAAACAGTAATATGTCTTCTATGCCTCAAACTGTAAATCAAGATGTTCTTTCTTTGCTATGAATTTCTTCATCTGAGACTCCTTTAGTTCAAAATCTCGATTACTCCATTCTCAAAAGTGCCCCTAAAAAATTAAATGGTACAAAATTTGGTGGTAAGAAATCTAAAAAATTTAGACATTATCCACGTATTGTGACTTTGAAGAACTATATGGATTTATACTAAGTCTTCATTCAAGCTAGTGAATTTTCTTATCAAGGACCTACGAGATCTCTCTCCATTGGCTTTAGTTCTTTGTTTGGTGTCATTGGTGATAGTAATTATTCTAATTTGAAAAAGAAGTGATTAAATTTGCAAGTAGCAATTGCTTACATCAGTTATGAGGTGGAGACTGTTTATTAGTCTTGTCCGACAAAATAAGGGTCCTTAACTGGAACATTCAAGGTCTAGGAAATCCTTGGACGGTCCGAGGCTTGCATTTTTATCTTATAAAGTATAGGTTGGATATAAATTTTATTATGGAACTAGATTATCTCAATATGTTGTAGATTGTATAAAGTTTCAATTTTTGGATTATTTTTATTTTGTTGTTAGTTCGAATGGTCAATTTAGAGGTTTGTTATTGCTTTAGCATAAAGATGTTCTTCTATTAATTATTAATTTCTCCTTTCATCATGTTTTCTTTGAAGTAATAATACAGTTGATCATATTAAGGGGGCGTTTGGTTCATACTCTAGAATCAAAAACGAAATCGGAATCGGAATGCAAAGAAATGAGAAAGGGAATGGAAATTTGAGGAAGGTGTTTGGTTTTACTAATGAATGGTAATGAGAATGAAAATTAAATATCATTTAACACTAAAATTTCTTTTTTCATAATTATTTTTTATATATAAAAAATTAACATTATAATTATTTTTATATATTAAAAATTAATATTATAATTATGTATTATAAAATATTTTTAAATATTTTTTAAAATATTATTATAATTTTTTAAAAAATTATAAATATTATTTACTTTTGATAATTATTTTTTATTCAAACATTCAATGCATATTTTTATTAAATTATATGTTTTATTTATAAATTTTAAAAAATAAATGTTAGTATTTAAATATTAGATCAATTTATAATTGATTTCACTTGATTCTCAAGGGAATCAAAAGTCTTTTTTTAAGAACAAGAGGGGAATGATGA
The DNA here is from genome assembly GCA_949634005.1 of Mallotus japonicus. Taxonomy (NCBI): domain Eukaryota; kingdom Viridiplantae; phylum Streptophyta; class Magnoliopsida; order Malpighiales; family Euphorbiaceae; genus Mallotus; species Mallotus japonicus. Next base: position 1,979 of record CATIWK010056984.1, on the reverse strand, counting down.
TTCTCATTGATGGGAGAATCATATTCTCACTCCCATATAAATTTTAGCCAACCACACACTAGGAATCGGAATCATCCATTCCGATTTCGATTCTCACCCTTATTTTTTACCAAACAAATACACCCTAAATGGTTTGGGGTTAGTTTATATGGTTGGTCAGACGCTCACTAAAAAAGTGTTGATCTTAGATTCTTATGCAACATTTTTTTGTGAGTTTAGATGATTTACTTTTGTTTTTGGTGATTTAAATGCAATTCTCTTCCAATATGAAAAAAGGGAGGGCAAATGCCAGAGTCTAGGTTTATGGAGTGATTGCAGGAGACTCTTGATCAACTTAGCTTGCATGATTTAGGTTTTAAGGGAGTTCTATTTACTGGGACAATGGTCCGAGTTGGGAATTAAGTCTAAGAATGCCTAGACAGATTTTTGTGTAATAATAAATGTGATCTTTTCTATCCATAGGTAAAGGTTTTCCATTTATTAAAATTGTGTTCTAATCATATTTCGGTGTTCCTTAACTCATATGGTTTGCAGCCCCACTCTCAATTGAGGAGTTGTCTTCTCTATTTTAAGTCTTTTTGGGTTTGTGAATATGAATGTGATGAGGTTATAACTCAAGTTTGGCAGGACTCAATAGGTTCGGATATGAGTACTAGGGTGAAGTAGTGTTTGACATAATTGACGTGGCATTCATCAAAATATGGAAATTTACATGTTGAAATCAAGTGTGCAACGTCTAATGCCCTAGCTCTTCTTCAACTAAAAGAGGTTAATAATGGTGTGTTGGCAAAAAAATTCAATTACAATAAAAAATTAGTAAGCTTTTAGCGAAGGAAGAAATATTCTAACGTCAAAGGTCTAAAGCGTTGTGGCTTCCAAAGGGTGACAAAGTATCAATTTCTTTTATCATAAGGCCTTAAAGAGAATATACAACAATAATATCTCTCATTTGAGGAATGATGTTGGTGTTTGGCAAGAGGCTCCTTATGATATTGAACCTGCGGCAATTGATTTTTTTTCTAATTTATTTACTAGTTCTAAGCCTTTTGCTTTTGTTTTAGTTTTGTTTATGATTGATTTTGCTTTTTTATGAGTTGATTGATGAATTATCTAAGCCTTTCACTTTGAAGGAGGTTTATTTTGCTTTAAAACATTTGCATCCAAGCAAATCATGAGAGTCGAATGACATGTCAACTTTGTTTTTTAAAAAATATTGGCATGTAGTGGATTCTAATGTTACATCTCTTATTTTGAGTTTTTTACAATCTTTTATAATGCCTCCTAATCTCGATCACACATTCGTAACAATTATTTCAATGAAGAATCTAAGGCCAATTAGCTTGTGTAATGTTCTCTACAATCTAATTTTTAAAGTACTAGCTAATCGACTAAAAGTGGCTCTTCCAATTCTTATTCATCATACCCAGAGTGCCTTTGTCCCTGATAGGTTAATCACTGATAATCATGATTTTAAATAAAGGCCGTTACGTAACGCGATGGCAGTTATTTTTAGGTTTTTGAGGGTGCCGTGACCAATTTCATTGATAAATAAAGGTGAAAAAAATTTGAAGAATAACGGCCGTGACAACCGCGATATAAAGGTAAAGGCCGTTATCGACCGATATTCACTGTGAAATAACGTAACAATTGTAATTATTATTTATTTGACTAATTGTTTCATATTTTTATTCAAATCATAAAAAGATAAATAAATATGGTCAAATTTTTAACCTGAATACCAGATCTAAGATTCTAAGTATATCGAAAAATTAACATAATAAAAAATAAAAATTGTTAAATATTTATATATATACCATATTAAAATGTTGCTAAAAAAAATTTGGAGTTTTGGACCACTAAAAATAGATCATGACTTCATTGTTAGATTGAAAAATATATGTAGTTGAGTTTATACGTACCTAAATTATTAAAAAAAAGACAAATAAATATTTAAAATGGAAAAATATATGTCAAAATTT